>JANVCH010127727.1:0-19967 GCA_025505405.1 Epizoanthus rinbou | reverse complement strand
AGCCTCCTCATCACACCAAACAAATCTATGATAATATATGTATTACAATAATCAAGTGATGAAATAAAAATGGTTCATTGATTGATTGAGATATTTTTGTGACAGTATTTAAAATGCAAATGTTTTCTCCGAGGCACAAACCCACTTTTATATGCCCTCCTTCCTTGATAATGGAGTTGTGCCATTTAATGATTGTTTACATATTGCTCATACAGCTGTAGCTTACTTTGCAGGATGGTGTTTCTGTTGAAGATGTTCTGCAGTGTATGGTTCTTGGGGAAGTGCTTGCCAATCAGGTGAAAACTGTTTACCGATATTGCTTTGGATGTTTTGACTGAACAGAGGGTTGAACCATAAAATGCTTTTTGATTTATGTCTCTTCTTTTCCGTGGGCCTTCGGCTGGTTTCATTATATTGCAGCCAATCTCTTATGTTTATCAGTTGCACACATTACATTGTTTTGTTATACCATAATTTATGGAAACTTTAGATTGCTTCGAACTATAGTTACAGTTTTCACATCTTTTACATTTTACCATAAAAGCTCTAATAAGTCCCTCGTCTAGAGCTTCAAGTTTCTCATAAGCCGCCCCCACCCGAAAAAAAAGGTGTTGATGTTAAAAATATGGCATTAGAAGGAGATTTTATTCTTAGAACAGATACACATGCTTTGCTTTTAGCTTTGTCCAATATAATTATGATAAATGTTCTTCCTATTAATCAGATCAAAATATCTTTCAATATTGTAAACAGAGCATGGATGTCGGAATACCATCTTGAGAATTTCGAAAGTTCGATTGTGTAATTTTCCGACCGTGTCTATTCCACAAATAATGACCACTCCCCAACAATGTTATGAACATTATAAATTGAAATATTGAGATACTTTCCATCCAAACACAATATGTTTTTACTGTTTTGAAAAATTTAGCCCAGACTGCAGGTTACAAAACCCAGTCTGCAGTGGGTCTGCCTAAAGAGCAAGCCATGCTAGCCATAGCAAGCTATTGCAAGCCAGTGCAAGCCATTCCAGCCACAGTGCGAGCCATGCCAGCCACGGTGCCAGCCACACCAAAACAAAACAAATAAAGAGTGCACGATGCCAAATGTTCACAAATATTTTATTTGATGTCTATATTATGTAAAATAATTATGTAAAATAAAATGTATGTATGTATATGTATATATATCAGTAAAGAGGAAATATATACAGTTAAGGCCAAAATAAATTATGTAATTTCACTTTTATATCATAGATATAATTTGTAATTTACTTTTAGGTAGTTTCATATTAGTTAGTCGTGCAGTTATATCATGAGCCTTTCAGGCTCGGGAGATTGGGCAACCACTCCCTGTGTTCCGACTGTAAATAAATTATTGTATTGTATTGTATTGTATTGTATAGATCATGTCCATTCACTTTATGTTAAGGAGTGTGTGACAACCCCACATGGTGTATTCAGATGGGCATGTGAGACCTGTTTGTTCATGTATTTTCTAGAGATTTTAGCATTGTTGTTTATATTGTTCATTTTCGTAGTCTATTTATTTATTAGTTTCCAGTATCCGGTACATCAAACATATCATGCTGTCTTAAATTCAATACCGAGTTAAATGTAATGTTGAGTTATAGTGGTATCAGTCAACGGGTAATACTAATCACAATCGTTGAATGTTTGTCTAAGACTGTTTATTATGAAATCGAAAAAATGTTGTGATATGCATTACTAATTGTTATCGGTGATGAATCAAGCAGAAACAAAATATTGATTTTTTCGCGATTTTTCATAACAAATTGATGGGGGTATGTTAATGTTATATTTCAAAATAATAGTTTTAGATGCCCCTTTCTACTAAACCCTTTCCCGAATATCTATCTCTGAGTATCAACTGGAGGAAATGGCTGCCCCCCCCCCTTAACATCCCAATACCATACCCATAAATTATGACTAACTATACTATACTATAGCTAACTATACTGTATATATTTCCTCTTTACTCATATATAAACATCAAATAAAACGTTTGTGAACATTTTGCATCGTGCCTATCGTGGCTCGCACTTTATTTTACATGGCTCGCACCGTGGCTCGCATACCTCGCACATTAGTACATGTACTCACAGTCTCAGTCTATCTCTGTCACCAAGCAATATAAATTCTGTATTTGAAATGACACATAATTAATGACAAAATTTATGTTCCTTTATATATATAAAACAGCCGGCCAGTGAGTGTCCCATGCACCAAAACAAGCAGTCACTGATTCAGTGATTGTATAATGGTCAGACTGACCGATCGAGTTGAAAATATTTCCATGATTACTGATGCAATTGAAATCATGGAACCATCAAAAAGTGCATAATTTTGTATGGATCGTGTTGCGGCTTTGTACAGGGCCAGAAACCCGACTGGTGTGCAGATGATTCCGTGTATGAATAACGAATATCTGTATAAACTCAACAAAGAACATGGCCGGCGTCTGTTTAACACACAAACTGACAATCCACGCAGTGAACTCACCTCGAGTCCGGTTCTGTGACGAGCGAAGATTAGCTGTCGCGATGGTATTGCAGCGATGCCTGTTTTGCTTTACAAAGTCGAGATGTTCGATTAGCTCCTTGTTCTCTGAAAATTCTATGAATGATTATGAACTGTCCTGTCTTCTGTCTCTCTCCTCGATCCACAGAGGCTTTTTTTGCAGCCAACGAATGAGGAAATTATAATTCTACTACATGAAGTATCACTCAGTTGTTCCGGGAGAAACCACTTTCATTACCTTTACCAGCAGTTTCTCCCAAAACAATGGCTCTATACTTCGTATAGTCCTATTATAACGTCCTTAAGTGTTCAACGGTCCCAAGAAGCCTCTGCGGAGGAGGATGCTACACGTTACACAAACAACCTCACATGTACAGATTTGTTATCATTAGGCCACTGTTAACTCTGACAAGCAGTACAGCATTCAATTAGTTCCCACTTACCCTCAACTAAATAAATACAGGCAGTAACTTTAAAAGGACATATGCACGTCCACCATTTATTAAAATAAATTAGTTGGGTGGGCTCTGGTAAAATACAGGGCTAAAATATCGTTTAAAAATGCAAAAGAAAATATTACAGAAATGCACATTACTTGTAATGGTACTTTTCAAAAGATCAGATTCCAGAATCTAACCCTGCTTACAAGGAGGCATTGGAAAAATGTATAGTGCTCCACAACCAGCCAAATACATATTAAATGGAGAAACAGTATTCTACAACAGACCTATGTGCTGTCTCTTTTAAATACAGGAGTTATTATTGTGTAAATGTTCTTGCTTTAAAATCAATTCTATGTTTGCTCAGGTTTCATCTATCCAAGAAAAGTACGATCTCTGACAGTGAAGAAGTGTGAATTGCTACAATTCTATACCTTGTCAAAACATACTGCCAAATAAAAAAGAAATGAAACAAAATAAAAGTTCTGTTCAATAATTAGATGTAGATATAGATGCCACTGTCAAATACATAGCCCTCATTAATTGGATATACTCTTCTATCTTCAGGAAAGTCAAAATTCAGTCTATCTTACATAAAAATATTTCCATAATGAGGACAAAACTTCAACATTCGACACCAATTAAAGAATAGCGAATGACTTGAAGCAGTAATTGTTCTGTTTTGCCTTGTTAAATTCATTGTTTGCCATGGCAAGAAGTTAATCTTATGTGAAAAGAATCTGTTTAATCCAAAACATGATCCTTTTAATCCCAAATTTTCCCACAGAAATGCACCCTTTGTCAACTTCCATCTCATGGGCAACTGGAAAAAGCAAGAATATGGATTTAAAAATAAATACTACAGTGCCATGTGCCACAAGCAATAGCATATTAAATATTAGAAAAAATTAGAAGTCTGAAAAATAGCCTGGCCAAGACTTATTGTCTGATATCACTTTTTTGAAACAGGGTTGTCAGAAATTTGAAATTTAACTCAAGATATTTCATCTGCATCAGTTACTCAGTTTGGAAAAAATAATTAAAATTGAGAATGCCCAATATTTCAATTGATTGGTTACACATCTCTGGTTGCCATGGTTGCATGTTATTGATTGCCACAAAATTACAGAAACTCTTTGTGCAATATTAATACCATTATTGATCTTTCACCAAATACTATCTTGATGTTTTAAATTATTGTTCAGTTCAAATTTTCCCTTATTTTGCAATATGTCACCTGCAAGTAATATCCTGCAAATAACCACTGATTTGCTACAAACAGTATAATTATAATTATGCACAGTACTGATAATTTTACACCAAGGCTTCTTTTAAAACTGAAGCTCCAAAATAAGACAAAGTGGGAACTTTCCATGTTGACCAAAGTTGTTCTGAATATTTTGTTAAAAAAAAATCAAAGTTGCACAATTCACACCTCTTCTGATCTGACAATAGATATATTCCTCAGTGAATGTTCTAACAGTGATCACAAGAAACACTTTGCCTACAGACAACAGCAAGGATCCTGTATATATAAAATACTCTATCCAATAATGAAACAGTTTACTTCAGTCTCTTTTATACAAGTTATTGTAATTCTATTAACTCCAGAGCACAAGGTTACCTAATACAACCACAGTTTGTGGCATAAGGACATACACACACCTATTCAATCTACCATATAATTTTATTAAATATATTTACAAGACCCTTCAAGTTGAGTCAATATAGTATAGGGATGGAAATATCATTCAGTTTGTAAATTTTTACTAAAATAACATCCCAAGACAAAAGAGGCGTAATATGAAAATATGTTTTGAGATGTTCTTGCTTAATATCTGTTGTTGCACTATTTGAAAACAAAACATATTAAACACTTCAGGGGAATGTGATGTGTTTTAGAATTATATAGTTACTGTATAGTGAATTTGAGAAAACATTCTAATGTAATATTCTTCGAAGTTGTACGAACTTACACAATTATTGTATTATAAATGTATTCATTTAAAATATCACTAAAAATCTTCTGAAACATTTGGCCGCAGGATAAATAAAAATTTTATTAAGTGGCCAAAAAAAAAATTATAAATACCAGCTAAATGTAACAAAATATTTGTGGCGTCTTTACGATTGCATGTTCAAGAAGCTGTAACACAACTCCTTTTCTTCTCATAGTAGTGGTGTGAAGTAATAAAAATGCATTAATTATTTTATTGCTGACAAACACGCACTGAGGCAGTTTCCTTGGACCCAGAATTCTAATAACTCTGGATCACAAACACTGCATGTGGTGAATATGATGTACACACAGGGAGAAATGTGGGCTGTTTTAACAACCAGTATAAAAATATTCATAGTACCTTCAACAACAAGTAAAACTATGATAAGCTTAAAAAGTTAAGAATATGACTGAAAACTTGCAACAAGACAGGCATTCGATCTTGTACGAAAGCATGAGTGACGAGTTATGAATGTTGAAAATAATATATAAAGCCCTTAAAATGTATATGTTAGAGTGAAATTAAAATTATATGTATCTTAAATATTACAAGACTTGGTACATGCACCACATGGATACAAGAACATCTCAAACAATCAGTTATCATTTATGATAATTTTCACTGTCAGGAATCTGAGTATTTCCTGTGACAACAATTTGAAGGGTTTTCAATAAATATACACACATTAAACACCTATTCGTCCACAAGCTTTTGACTACCAACCTATACAAATTACACTGTCTTGCATATTTACAGAGCAAAATATACATTCTAGCATTCAAAACGTTGTATGCCTTCCTGTAATGAACCTAATGATCAACACGAGGGCCCAGGAGGGAACATCATTACTACACAACAGCTTTACCCTTGAATGTACCATTCAAATTCACTTGCCGTGACCGATTCTTTGCTTCCTTTGAATTCCTTAGCACTGTCTGTACAATATCTATTTTCTATTGATGATTAAAATGGTGAAAGAATGTAAAAAAGTTAAATCAAATATTACAAGTTCTGTAACAATTGCAGGATGGCAATCCATGTCAAGATTTGAAAGCCAGAGTGGATATGACACACTGCTTCTTTATCACTTGCAGAAACTTAAATCCTGCTGTAATTACCATACAAGTGATTCACTGCATGCTGCAAATAATTATGTAATTCAAGTTCAGTTGATTGCAACTTGTGTACAACATGGCAATGTTTCGTGAGGCTATGCCAGGGATTAATTCCAACAAGTGGCTTGGTGCTGAAATAGTGACATTGCATATGCAAAATTGTAAGTGTTCCATGGCAAAATGCAAATTTCTGACAGACACAATGTAGGTTATAAAACTAGCTGCCGAGACATCGATCTTGGATTGTGTGGAGCAAATATAATTATTTTTAAAATATATAATGACCACTGCTAGTGTATGTTTATTAAGGTTTGCAGTGATATGCAAGTAAATAATCAATTAAACTAAATTAAACTGTAAAGAAAAACACAGTTGAGTTGCATCGAAACAAAGCTGCTTCTGTTAATACTGTTGAAATCTGAAAAGCTCTTCCTTGTGGAAATTGTAGTTACTGTGACAGGAAGCAGTGTGTCTTGACTACTGCATACAAGGCTGAAGCTACAGGTATCACCAGAACATATTCACATCCCATACTACAGTACATTGTGTCAAAATGCTCAGCAGAGAAGATTGGTCAGAAAGAAAACACATTCTTCTCAATATATTTTAAAAGCTCTCACATACTCTTAATAAATAACGTACTTGTGCTAACACATTCTCATATGTAATGTTCAGTTTTACACCTGCTCTCCACACTTCTGGAACAACTACAGTTCCTCTATATATTATAGAATGGATGGACAGATTCATCATGGACAAATTGTACGGCAACAATTCTCCTGAGCACACAAGGGTAATACACTAAATACATACCACACCTGTCTTAAAGACTAATAAAAATTCTGGACTTACAACTTTGTCCATAAGTACTACTAGGATTTCAATAAATTTCTTACAAATATAGATTCTTGTAAATTAGTACTATTATGTAGTTATTATTTCAAACCATGGTTTGCACTTTAAAACATCTATATCACGTAAGAAGCAGGTGATATTTTAATAATTGGGAATAATTGTGTAGCCCTGCAATATATCCCATCTGAGTGATATTTCAAGTTCTTGGTACTGTTATCAGGTTATCTACACTCAACTGCTGGAATACTCTGGGATGCAATGGCGGAGGAAGA
Organism: Epizoanthus rinbou; assembly: GCA_025505405.1. NCBI lineage: Eukaryota > Metazoa > Cnidaria > Anthozoa > Zoantharia > Epizoanthidae > Epizoanthus > Epizoanthus rinbou. The sequence goes on along the minus strand of JANVCH010127727.1, from coordinate 12,745 downwards.
TGACTTAGAATCTTTCGCTGAGTCACTTGCTGAGGCAGCAGCAGCTTGCTCTGTCAAAAAGAAAAAACATTAATCAAATGACATCAACTATGTCTAATTGAGCTACAAACAATTGAAAATGTTGGGGTTGGTTGGACGATGATATACAAAAAATAACTGTGCTGGCCCCTGATACAACCTTAATGCCTTATGCTTATCAAATCTTGGAAGTTATTAATTTTAATATTCTCAAGACTTCAATACTGTATTACTCCTAACTCCTTTACGGAGCCCCCCTCTAATAAGCCCCATCAAAAAGATCAACATTGTAATTCACTTCCCTTCCAAAAATCTTAACAGAATGAGGGATTTCCTGATCATGTTGGCAATGTCATAAGTTAGGATTTAGTTTATTTGTTTTGGGATTTCTGCTATTGCGCCAAGGCTTATTGTTGAGGAGGGGGCAACAGTTATTGCCACCCATGGTACTAGTATTAATTTCTATAATTATTTTAAAACACAGGGGTTGGGGCTTACCAGAGTCTAGGGGCTAAATACAGAGATATCATAAGTGTGTAAGAGTGTTGAATTTAAACTACAATATGTTGAAAATAGTAGAAAACATTACAAATTATGTTTCATGTGAAGTCTGATTCACACTCCAAAAATGTAAAAAGGCCACTTAGATAAGAGAGCTCCAGCGATAAAAGAATTATACTTGGCAATAACTGTAATTTGAAGTTTAATACAACAAATTATTATTTGAAGAAGTTCCTTTGATAGAAGAGATCACACTTTCATATAAACAAATTTGGCTGGTTCTTATTGGGAGAAGTGTTAAAATGGCACAGAAAAACAGCGACAGCTCTAGAACAGTGAATACAATCCTTACCCTCTCTCTTCTTTCTTAGCCTTTTCTTCTTTCTATCAATGCTGGCAACTTCTGCTTTTAGGGAACTGTAAATTTTTCTCATTTCACCAATCTTTTCCTGCAACAGCCTTATTCTCTCTGTACTGTCTTCTTTGGCTTTGATTTGCTCTGAACAAAACATGAAGACAAACACCATTATTCCTACACACTTAATGTGTTATAGCTACAGACAACATAAAATACAAAACGTATGTTTTGATGTAAAAAAATGTATTACACATTTTCGATTAAATCGATTATCTTCAGATATGAAATGACGAATGAAGTCCACTACTATTAATACTTAGCTTTGACCCTTTTCTCTTCATGGTTTTCTACTTTACAAGAGAAAAAGATCCACTCTCAATCATTATCACTCACCCAGATCCTGGTCAAAGGTTATTCTGGGTCGGCTCAGTGAAGGCCTACAGAACAGTGAGCTGGATGGCCCAGGGCTTGGAGGCACATCACTACCAGTGCTGTCATTGCCAGAATTAAGGCGGTGTTTCCTTTTATCTCTTCTTCGTCTATTCCTTTTTTGACGCTGTTGCTCATGATCCTTTTGTTCTACTGATTTTTGAACTTGATTATTTTCCTTTTTATCCTTACTGTCTGATTTATCTGATGAACTCAAGTTAGGGCTTTCACTTCTCTCCAGTTTTTCAGATTTCAATTCACCTGAAGTAGTTTCACTGTCCATATTTTCAACTTCTTCAGGTTTCACCTTGATTTCAGAACTACAGCAGCTTGAAAAATCTCCAGAAGTAACGCTTCCCTCTGTCTGAGGAGATTCAATAGGAGACTTTGCTGGGCTGTTGTTCTTTAACAGATCCTCAATTTCCCTGTCAGCAAGTTCATTATCATTGTCAAGTTTAATTTGCTTTGCTGCAGGAGCATCATTTTCAAGATCACTAGCTGGAATTATTAGTCCATTGAGTCCACAAAGCCTTTTTAACTTTTCCCTTTTCTTGCAGGTTATACCATTTTGTTCACCAGAGTTTTCATCCAGTTCAGAAACAGTTTCAGTTTTTACTTCAGTATTTGGTGATAAGGTCTTATCGGGCTTGATTTCCTCCATGTTATCTACTTCTGTCTTGTCTTCTTCAGGTTCCAACTTAACGGCTATGTTTCCTGCTGTGGTTTCTTCGTCCTCTTGCTCAGTAATATCCTCTTCAGGGAGAGGCTGTGCAAGTGGAGACAGCTCTTCCATCACATTCCTCGAATCTACTGACAGAATATTTGAATGTCAGATTATAAACACTTTTTATCCAGGAAAACAACATCACAACAACAGTGTTAGAAGATTGCTGAATAAGATATTAACCCAATTTTCGTGTGTAGTATGCAGTGGTATTTTTAATTTGCTGGTAGTATTTCAATAAATACATAAAAAATGTGATTATTGATAGATGTTGCTTAATGTTGCTAAATGGTAAATTTTATCTTCCTATGCAAAAAATCTAGATAATTATATGCTTAGTGTTCAAAGCATTAATCTGTACACATTTACTTGTCAAGTCTATTACTTCTTCATCTGCAATAGAACAATTGCAAATGTTGTATGAAAAATTGGCATACTTCTAAAATTTGATCAACTACAAAAATCGCTAGAAAAATTTATTTTAAGTTTGTGTGATTTTGAAACAGAGCAGTTCATTTGATCTATCAGTGCAATGAACACTGCATACTTGTGCTTAATACTAACCAGTTGCTGTTGGTTCTGGTGTCAGTGATTTCTTTCTCCTTCTACCACCTAACGTTGGACTTTTAATTGCTGCAAACAACAAACAGATGTAAGTTCAAGTGATTTATCACAAGACATTCAACCAATGCTAGTCTGACATGGCTTCCAGCTAAGTTGAATTATTGCAAATAAGTTATCGAGGACATATCACCAATCATCACAAGGATACAACTGAAGAGTTGGGTCCCAAAATGTCCTAAGTGACCATTATAGCTCAATTTTTTAAATACATGAAATTCTTGCACTTTTGTACACCTAAAGTGTCTGGTAAGGCTATACTAGCAACACTAAAAAGTTTGTAAGCTCTACCATGACTAGAAACCCTCCAAATTGCTGATAATCTTGTCATTTTGTAGTTAGGGAAACATTTTTAGTGTTAAATGAATTGGCGACACGGTGTAGCCATAACTTAGCAAATAATGACCCGAGTTGAGTTCGGTTTGCACCAAAGTAGAGATACTTGAAGTAACAATTTAAATATATTTGGTTGGCCTCAACTAAGTTTGAAATTTAAGTTTTGGGCATGAAAAAATCCAGAGATTTGAAAGTTTCTATTCGAACTGAAAACATCACTTAGGCCGTTCTTGCACCCAGCTCTTCAATTCTGCAATTAGTATCAGTTCCCCTAAATCTCAAGACAATTCTAACAGAGTTTGTGCCTTGAAAACAATGCACTGGATTTCTAAGGGAGTAATCTTCATTTTAGCACCCAATTTCTCAAGGATTGGGTGTTACAAAATGTAAAATATAAAATAATTAAAGCAATCTACACTCTTGAGTTAAATAACAAAAACAGTTGAGTGAAAACAATCTGTAAATTCTTGTGAATGAATTTTTTGCTTGGTTTTACTGATCTAAAAGTCACATAAAAGATGACACTTGAGTTTGGTGCATTGTAGTTTTCATTGTTAGTAGAAAGTGCCAATAAAGTTGTTGTTGTTGATGGTGCTAGTCTTCATAATAATAATAATAATTTATCATTTATCCTCCACATATCTTAACCAGGGTTTGTACACCTTCACAATTTTAAAAATCCAGGGTTTTCCTGGGCTTTTTGAACCAGACAAAAAAAAAAAAAGCTTAATGCCAGTGCAGTGCATACATGCGTGGGTTCCGTGTGCTCATAGACAAGACATACTATCGTATAAACCAACAAAAAGTCGGTGATTTTGATAGGCCTCCAAAACAAAAACATCACAATGGATTATAGATTATTTTGAGGGTGCAGAGTTTTCCAGGGCTATATCTAAATTCCATGGCTTTTGCACAGTTTCCGAAAAAAGTACAGGGTTTTCCAGGATTACCAAGACCTATACGAATCCTGCTAAACGTAACAATATTACTGTAGGAAAAGAGTATTACTTAAGACACACTTGGTCCGAAGTTGAACAGTCAACAGACACCAAATATGGCCTAAAATATATAACAATGTTTTTAATATAAGAATTTTCTTACCATCTTCCTCTCCCCTACGCAGCTCTGGCATAGAATTCTGCCTCTCTGCTCTCAATCTTCCTCTTCCAGGTCCAGACTTTGGAGAAGTCAGTTGTGTCTTAAGTGCTGCTGAAGAAGCTGATTTCCCCAAAGCTGGAGAAGGAGTCTTTCTTTGTGTAGAACAAGTTGATTTCCCCAGGGCAGGTGAAGGCGACTTTACAGATGATGAGGATGCAGATTTTCCTAAGGCAGGAGATGAGGATTTTCTAGAACATGGTGAGACGGATCGTCTGCTGGGAGAACCACTTCTTCTTGTTCCTTTTCCATTATTAAGTGCTAAATTTCTCACACTTGTTTTCGGTGATGAAGTGGGAGTATTGTTCTTAGAGGAATTCCTCTTGTTTGTTAATTTTGGTGTTACTTTAATAACAGGCTTTGGTGGAGATTTTCTATTTTTGGAAGGAATTACTTCTTTTGAAATGGATGAGCTTCGTTTCCTAGTTTGCCGAGTTCCAATTCCACTAATCCTCTCTGGCTTGATCCATTCATCATACCTATACAGGAAAGGTGACACAGGAGTTACTACAACTGTGTCTGTCTAAGACGCTGACAAAAAAATGCAGTGTTCACCCTAGATCCCCAACAGCTCCAGTAACTAACAGGTTGCAAACAGCTATATGTTGCCAGTACCCTCAAGAGAACACTAGTCAATAAAACATCACTCCAATTGTGTGTGTGTTTGCGAAGGGAGGCAAAGTGTAACCTTAGCTATCATAACACTGTTTAGTGTGCTCTGTTAAACACTGTAATACAAGCGTTCAAGGAATCCTGAAAATAAAAACACTTTGTGAAATAACTTGTTACATTGAATTACTCTGTGAAATTCTTGGGGTCCAAAACCATAACGTAAATGAGAACAAAGTGAAAACTTTTGCCTATTTTTGTACTTTGACAGTCATGGGTCCACCACCTTGGACTACAACATCAGCGAATTGCTGTTCCCAGGCCCCTTCCCATAATATTGTTTCGATTGTTGATTGCCTGTGGCCTCGGAATGGCAACTCACTGATGTCATTCCAAGATGACGGGTCCATGACTGTCGAAGTGGAAAAATGAGGAACCGTTTTCGTTCCATTCTCATTTGTGCAACAGCATTGGACCCAAAAAATGTTAGAAGGTAATTGAGTATTACCAACTTGTTCTTTCATTTTACCTGCAAAGTGTTTTCAATCCAGGATTCCTTTAACTTAATAATTTCCGTTTGATTCAAGTTCTAATGTGTATAATTACATACCTGTTGTTCCAGCCAGCATAATGCACACAGTACATCAACCCTTCATCTGCTTCCGTGTCAGTTGATATGATCTGTCACAAAGTAACAATACAATACCACTATTATGTCTGCATTTCAGTTTTTTGATTGCTGAACTATGGACAAACTCCAAATTACTCAAAGAAATGTTTGCTCAGTTGGGTCAAAAAGGCATGGGAATCTAGAAAATTTAGAATCACATTTTGGTACCATTCTGATTCTACATCTGCCACATCATTACACACCATTCTTGACTATGTCACTTATGGTTCCATACTCATAGGAGAGGCCAAGACCAGGGCTCAGATGGCTAGAGATATGTGTTAGTACCAGGTTACACTGCCCCACACAAAGTCAACCATCACCAGACATTCTAATTATTAACTTCAAACTCACCGATTGGTCCATATTCATAAGAGTTTTTTGTTGGCCTTATTTTCAGGGGGACTTATTCTCAGGAGGGGAGGGGCGGCAGCTTCTTATTGGGAGATTTTACATCTTGAAAAGGGCTATACTTTAGGTACACTAGTATACAAATACAAGCCAATGGGCTCATATTTGGGCGGGCTTATCTTCAAACATACTCCTGTGGCTAACCTTGCTTTCAGGGGAGGGGTGGTGAGCTTATTAATGCGTGACTTAATATTTGAAGTTAACAATATTTTTAGAACATATCCTCTTATGGTGAGAATCAGACTTTAAAAGGTCACTTGTATATACATTCAACTGAAACTGTACGGTCTCTTACTTTAGCTTCATACAATCTGTGATTTCGCCCTCTGCCATACTTGACTTGTATTTTGTCACCAATTGCAATATCAGAAGTAACACTACCATCTTCAGACCGGCTTTCTGAAGTCTGATCACTTTCATCTGATACAGTGCCTGGGCTGTTAACAACGTCAACTGCCACTTCAGAATCTGGCGACTTTACATCTGACTCTACTTCAACTTCCAGTTCCTCATTCTCTTCCTTCTTTGATTTCTCTGACTCCTTACTGGCCTTGCCATCTCCTTTGGCTTCATTCTGTCTTTCCCTTTCTTCAATTCGAGTTGAGTTCCTAGAAGATCTTCCAGAGCTGTTTTCCTCAGGTACTCTGTCATCGTTGCTCCTTTCACTATCTGTGTCTTTGCCAGAAACATCAACTCCTTTCTCATGCATTTCGTAAGGGTAGAGATATCTGTAAATACAGTTCACAGCAAAATTCAGGGTCTAACAATTGTTGTTAAATCTACTTGGAATCTGACTGTAAGCTGACTACAAATACAAATTCATATTCATCTACCAATCCATGTACTTATTATCTAGCTATAAAGCATTTTTGGTACTATTATGTGCATTAGTAATTTTGTGCACTATGATTAGCCAAAACTACATAACAAGTTTCTTACTTTTTATAAGCCATTTTGATGTGATGTGAAGCACTAGGAGGTATTACTGGGATGTCCATCTTGGAGTATAGTGTTCGCCACTCGCCTGGACTGGAAACCTATAATCATATGTCAACAAGTAAAAAAGATATGTTAAATACTTAAGATGGCAGACACACACAGCTAAACCTTATTCTTGTTGAAACTTAAACTGTATTATAACAACATAAAGAGTGTTTAGCAGAGAACAAGTCAAGTACATGTTGACAAGCTGTGTGTGAGGTGATTGAGGTCAGCACTCATTGTATTTGCTATTCGGCATCTCCCATTTCTATGCTGAGAGATGTGTTTTGACATTTGATAGCATCACATTTACTTAGGCCTCGTTTACACTAATACCAGATAGCTTTTGTGCCGTTATGAAAACCATAGTGGATAGGCCCTTTGTTTACACTTGGAACGCCTTTGCCAGCACAATTTTTGTGCCAAATACAATGTAAAGTAAAAAAGTATTTAAAGTAAAGTAACTTTATTTAAGTGTCAAATGTATTTAGCTTGTGTGAGCTAATTGGGGACACAATGTGAGACACAATGCTTTCAAAAGTCATACGTCGCATATCGGATAGGTTTTCGTGCCGCGAGGATAGTGAAAAGGCTGAGGATAGCCCAGAAAACTAGCAAGTGTAAACGAATGGCCTATCTGCTATGGTTTTCATAACGGCACAAAAATGACTTGTGACGACTTGGCATCATTCCTGTTTACACGGCAATGCAATGCACGAAATCCTAACAGGTATAGTGTAACGAGGCCTTAAAGCTTCAACTAAACAACAGTGGTGGACCTACATTCACGGTATACAAGACGCCTAAACTCCCATAGAATGATACCAAAACAGTTTGTAATCTGTTCTCACATCAACCATTGGAATAAACTATTTTCTGGACATCAACAACATTATTGACTAACTGGGTAAAGGTCATTCCAGAGAGGAAACAAATATTTTTGATTGTTTATAGTTATTATAAATAAATAAATGTAAATCGCATAGTACCTTGTCCATGCCACCAATGGTTTTTACTAGATGATACAGTTTGTGCAGGTTTAAATCCTGATTTCCCAAGACTGGTGAACGAGCAATGGGGGTGCCTGTAAGAATCACATTGGTCAGCAACACTGAAGAGTCTAAGTGCAAAAATGATGTATGTGACTTTGTATGATAACTAAATTCTCCTTTGAGAGAACTGAGATCTTCATCAACAATCACTTACACTATTTTACACTAGTGTCTTAAATTACTTCACGTCCTGGCGCATTACCTATTCATTAATGTATACAACTTGCAAACAATGCACATTTCCTTACCAAAATGTTCAGCTAAAAATACAAACTAATCTTAAGAGTAAAATACCACATAAGTAGCTAATCTGCACCAACTCCAATGAAAGTCATTATTTCACATATTTCATTAACTAAATATTCCATCTGGACAACAAATATCCTGCTGATCACTCCAAGAATTACAATGTCATTCTATCAATGTTGTAACCACCTCCAACAAGTGACTACAACAGGTGCAGCTCTTGTCTAAATTAATGACCAATGTCCTCCAAATGGTCGTGAAGGAAAAACAACAGTACCATACTTTCCATTGATCAACATCTATATTCTCCTGATAACATCAACACTAAAATTAATATTAAGCAGTCTTGTAAGGATAATAAAGGAACTGATCAAAGCTGGAAAATCATCTTTGAACTTCAATATTGGGGGCTTTTTTTGCTTAAAAAAACCTGACAGTTCAAGGCAGCATTCCCAGGTATTAATAAATCATTTGAAAAAACATGTTCTCTCATAAACCTTATGCAATAATTTCACAATGAAAATGAAGCTGTGATGGCCAAGAAAACCCTTCGAAGGCAAGCTGAACAAATGAAGGTTGAAGGTTCATCCCAGCTCTCCTTGTTATAAAACGGAGATCCTAACTCCCTGCTAGCTCTTACAATATTTAGACCTATTTTAAAATATGAACTATAAGATTAATAGGGATAATTCAAAACCACAAATAAGTAAACTGAACACAAAGCTTCTAATTTTATAAATCGTTTGATTGCCTTTGAAGTTGTGTCCAGGCTAAGACCGTTTTTTGAAAGAGCTGTAGTAGATAGCAAACAGAAAATAGACAGTGGAACTATACCTCTTGTTTCCATAAATGCAAACAGCTTGTTGCTAAAAGCTCTCTGAACTCTGTGGGCAGCAGTGTCATCATCATCTGGCTCCTCCCCATTACTGCTATTCGTGTCTTCCCAATTGGCTGGAACTCTTCCTGTTCCTTCATAAGATAATGCACGTTCTATTGCTGAAATGCAGTAAAAATACACAACTGGTTAAGTTAGCTGCAATCTATTCTGGAATCATGAGAGAGAGCTCTCAGTGGGCACTCTTGATATAGATCTATAAGTTTTCACAATGTCTTTAGCACAAGTCCAGGGCCATAGCCAGGCTTCAATTTGAGAGGAGGCAAAACCATCGCTGAAGGCCTGAGCTTCCAGGGGGTCTCTGGGTATTCTCATCCAGAAGATTTTGAAAATCAGATTTTCAGGAATGGTATTTCCCATATTTTAAGGGCATTTTCCATCATAATAATGTTCTTTTATTTCTGACACAAATTTTAGATGAGGCATTTGCATCCTCTGCCTGGTAGCTGGCTATGCCCCTGAAATCTATTTTTGAAGCAAGGAGAAAAACGTATGACAAAAGTAGTTTAAAGCAAAACATTGCTTATAACTGACCACAAATACCAGATTTACTTCCATATGTTGAAAGCAGTTCAGATGTCACAGTGTGATTATTGACAACTGCCGGCTACTTGATGGAAAGAATAGCCATGCACAGCAAAAATTTAAATTATATTTCTGACACTAAGTCCAATGTTATTGCAAAGTACGAATTTCCAAATACACATCTGCTAAGGAAATCTGAATTGTTTTCACTTTATTACATAACAAATATGTTGTACTAAAGATCCAAGATACCCTCCCAATATCCAGAAACTCCAGAATTCATTACTTACCAAGCTTCAGTGTTCTGTTATCTCCTTTTAAAACACTGGCCACTGGTTCTGTATTGCGTGCAAACTTCTTTGTGTTCTTCACATTTATGACATGACTGTGGAAGTTTGATAGACAATTCAAATAGATGTAATCAACCAATAGATTCCTGAGTCAACTCATTGCAAGATAACAGCTTTTAAATACTTCTTGGGAAGGATGTGCTGGCCTATTGTTAATCAGGAAGCCAAAACTCAATACTTATCCCAAATGTTATTTAAAGAGAAAAGAGGAAGAACTGAGACCTTCATCTGTACTTAAATTGCCACTATACCCCCTAAACGGACACAGATGGTCAAAAATGGAGGATGGGTGGTGGTACCATGTACTGACAGCTGTGTCTGGTGAAAAAAGAGGCCTAAGGACTCCCTATCTGAGGAATGTGTTTTGATCTGCTTCCTCAGATGATAGGTACTTCTGGCACCAAACATGCTATTTAATGTCATGGGCAAGGCAGTGAAAGAAACTGTCAATAATAATTTACAGGCTGGTACTGTATATGATAGAAGTAAAATTAAAATTAATTTGGATGCTCAACACAAATAATCTTGTCATGATTTATAGGTAAGAAATAGGTATCAAAAACTTACAACTGCTTTGACCATTTATGATCTGGTTATTTAAGTTCTCGATTTGAAAACCGAGATACGACATATTGCCTAAGGGACTCTGAAAAAAAAACTAAAAGTTCCACTGCCGCGAACTAATTATTATCAAAGAAATTTTAGCTATAGCGGCGCAACACTGTGGAACAGCCTTCCTTGTCGGGCAAGGAAAGCTGGGTCCCTAAGGCAATTCAAACGCCTAACTAAAGATATTTTCTGAGGCACGGCATTTGTGGAAAGCAGCTCCATTTATTTTAATTGTTTTTATCTTCCTTATTTTAACTTGTAAATAGCTGATGAATTGTCCGTGTTTAAATAAAGATTACCATACCATACCATACCATACCATACCATACCATACCATACCATACCATACCATACCATACCATACCATATCTGCAATCGTTTTCAAAAAGAATGGAGGCTGCACTCCGCTATGCCAAAAACTCGGTAATCAAGATGCAACATTTCCTTATTAGTCTTTATACGTTTGTATACGGTTGAAATCATTTGATAGTTGTTGTTATATTTTATCACCCAAGTACTCGATCTCGTAAAGTTATTGTAACGACAACTAACGAGGTCTTTATGCCTACCTGGCTATTCTTGTAAGGATAATAATGTCCGCCATCTTGGCTATAAAACAGAGTATATCTGGTCACCCATTGGTTAGCATCTTGTCGTCCCTGAGTTGCCACACGAGTGATTTTCATGGTACGTCTTAAGTCCACCTGCAGCCACTGACCATGGTCGTTAAACCTGGCAGTCCAGGCCCCTGTGCGGCCGTGCCCAGCCTTGAAGTTCAGTCTGCCATTAGCCGCCCTGTGGTTAAAGTTGTGTTCGGTTGAAGCCTTGATGGTTGAGTCCCGGATGCGACCACTTTCCATTCCCAACGGTGCGACGCACTTGGGGCGAGGAATTGAGAATCCTAGAATCACAAAACAAATACCCCGGATGTTGATACTCGCCTTCTCCCTTATATGGATCACGTTTTGTTCTCTGTTCCTCATATTGTGGACCACTTCGAAACTAGTTTACAGCCAAGACTATCTCCACGTTTAACATAGCATTTGTTGAATATATTCTTCATGTAAAGCGCTTTAGAATATTTTAGTAGTTTCAGCTCTTTATAAGTGTATTAAATTATAAATTATTATTATTGAACAAATCTTTTGATTCTGATTGGTCTAATTGCACCACGTGGTCATACTCTACCTCGACGAAAAGAATGTGATAAAAAGTAAAATACACTGAATAGCCATGCATTATTCCTTTTTTTATCGCACGGACACGGGCTGAAATGCAATAAGTGAGTTTATTACCTCAATAAATCTCGTTGCTTTCACTTTTCTTCACACGAGCTCAAGACGTGTTGGTTTCTTCATGAATGAACTTAATTACCCGTGGTACAGCACAAGGGGTATTTAGTAGTCCTTGCACTGCGCAAGCGCGCGATTATTCCGTTTTCTTTTGTTAACACAGCATAGTTTGATGTTTGAAAGATCATTCAAAATCCCTAATAAACTCAAATGTTAAGTTTCATTTATTGTTTTGTTGCCGTGAATATTAAATATGCTGAAGTAATCTTGCTTGTGATTTGTAGGTAAATACTTAAACTCGGTTAATGCATAATTAACTCAAAATATCTTCATGCTTCACTTGGAAAAGCAGCGTGCATAAGTTGGTATTCCTCATCCACTATCAGTGCATACTTTACAAATTCCTCGTCCACTGTAGAATGCACTTGTTCATATATACCTTTTATTAGCCAAGTGCGAGTTCCGTACGGTTAGTTATTGACCGAGTTTTTTCCTTTCTTTTATCAATTATGGCCCAAGAGCGAAGCGTGCGGGCGTTAAAGTAATTTACCTTACGGACCCAGCAAACGAAGGGCAATGGGTCTCCGAGGATATTTGTTATATTGTATGGCTTTGCTGATCATTTAGGGCAATTGAAGGCGTGTAAAACCTTGAACAAGTAAACAAATGACAGCCCGGTCGAGAGCGGCAACTTACTGACCTTTAATTGACCAATCACAGCACGCGAAATTAATCAGCCATATCACGAGCTCGCAAGAGTGCGTTAACCTGAATTGAAGCAAGGGCCACATCTTTGTGGGTTGTTAAAAACACAATATCTGTTTGTGGCCTTACCTGAGGTACATCCATAAAAGTCAGCTCTCATGGAGATATGACCAAACCAAGTCTTGGGGTGGATTCTGATATATCGGGCGATGATTGGTGTTGGAAGCACGTGACTAACGACAGTGTGTCTGTCGCTGT
>JANVCH010127616.1:0-13190 GCA_025505405.1 Epizoanthus rinbou | reverse complement strand
TTATTAAAAACTAGGGCTTGTTATATTTATTGGAGAGCTTATCATTCGGAGGAGGGGGGGCGACGGTGATAAATTGTTCCCACGAATAGCAGGCGGTGGTCACAATGACTGAAATTTGGCGCGTTTGCCGTTCGGCGTCTCCCGTTTTCTACGCGAGGAGATGTGTTTTGACGTTTGTCAGCACCGCGTATACGTGAAGCTTCAATTAAACAAAAATGGCGGACGTACGGCAGACGAATGAGAGCTGAATGAGGTTTCCCGTTCGCGGTATACGCGATGGGTAATCTCTCTAATATTGAAAGGGATTTTTTTAAATAACAGTACTTTATTGTGTAATAATAAGTCAGACTTTTGGATGGGGAAATTCGAAAGTATTCTTTCTCGAAGTGTTGAGGGATTTTTTTTTTGGGAGGGGGGGAGAGAGCTCTATATCGAAAGTTTATGTTATCCATGTTTATTTCAACTTTAGCTTTCTGTCTGAAAACACCAATACCCGATCTGATGGCAATTTTCAATTTTAATGTTCCAGCTCGATGACGACAAAATCCAGTACCTGACGCGATGGTTGCCTGAGAAACTGTCTCCCAGTGTGCGTGTAGTTATCTCAATGATTGACGAGACTGAGTGTCATCGCCTGCTGAGGTCTTACAAGACTGGACCCAAAGAGATTGTTTGTGGAGAATTGGACTATGATTCAAGAAAGGTTAACAGCAGTCAGTATATATGTCTGGGGGGAGGGGGTGGCGTTCATTCTACAGGGAGGTAACAGACCTGTCCCTGGGCATAGGTTTTTAGAAAAGTAATTGGGAAAGTAAAATTATCTGAAATATTTGAAGAGAGAATATAATCTACCTATATTTATTTGAGCTGTTGATAGAGTACAAGTTAGGGAAGCATCATATGTCATTGATAATGATATGTTAAAGTACGTGTTGCACGATAAAGCGATAAAGGGCCGATACGGCTCGGGATCTATTTATAGCAGCCGTTCCGTGTCACGTTTCACCACCGCACAAAAACTCAACAAATCCCAGACGTTCCAGCTACCCTGAAGCTCACTGATTGGTCGATATTTTTAGAACAGCCCTAAGTTCCTGGTCTTGTTATGAGACAGGAATATAAAACCAGTCATTATTTTTGGAAGGGGCTGGTGCTTATAGGGATTAAAAAATTATGTCGGTCAATATCGTAAAAATTCATGAACTATTATTATTTTTCTTGTAATTTTGGTTACTACAGGAAATTGTGATGAATATCTTAAGGCGGTACAACAAGCGGTTGGATGAGCGCCAAATGTCGCTCTTGCTGGAGAAGAAAGGTTCTGCCAACCCGCTTTGGTTGTCACTTGCTTGTGAAGAACTCAGGGTCTGCGGAGACTTCAACAAAATCGATGATAATGTTATAGGCCTATCTGACGAACTGCTCAGGTTAGTTTGAAAAAACATATTTAATACCATAGCTATAATGTAGATGATAGCTATGGCAATGGTGATGAGCATAACGATGGTGACGATATTGATGAAGAAATAGTTAACCGAAATAAAACATGTGATTGTTTATGAAATTGTAAAATGCATTTAATATCGTTTCTCTCCTCTTCTATCTCCTTGTCCTGGCTGTGTACCCATCCTTGTCACTGATCATGGCTTCCATTCCATAGAGGCATGATGTCAGTGCCCTATTCCATCAAAAAATATCCCGGGGTGAAGTACTCCCATACTGGACATGACGGGGATGATTGTCGTACTTTTTAGGGGTTAAAATTACAGGTTGCGGTACCGCTTAGGGTGTTAGAGATACAAATGAACGTTTTGAAATAAAAATTGTATCTTTTAGGGATGTAATTTGCCAGATTGCCCACATCAGAATGAAAAAAACGGAAATAAGTGACTCTTCTCCATTCGTTTTGTTGTTCCGGCACAGCTTTTTATAAAGGTCAAATACATGTGCATTCCTTTCCTATGTGTAACTAAACATGTGTAATTCTATGGTACCTTTTAGGGGGGTTAATGAGCTCGAGCCACACCCATACTAGTATCGTTTAGGGGTTTCTTTGAAAAAATTCGACGATCATCTCCGTCTTGGCCAGTATGGGAATCCCCCCCCCCTCCCCTGTAAACTATACAAGTCCATTACCATTATTTAACCATTTTACAGTCTTGAAGAACAAGTCCTTACAAGGTTTGAAGAAGAAAATGGTGGAAATATTGTCAAGGCAACCCTCTGTCTGTTAGAGACATCTCGCCATGGCCTACTGGAGACAGAACTACTGCAGTTACTGGCCGATGAAACGCTCATCACTGCACCAAAATACGTCGACAAGAACAAAGATGTTGGCGCGGTTGATGAGAGCGAAGGTATAACTGAGTTGATCTGATAGTCACTGGGTAGGCATGAGCCTGATGGTTGCTAGGATGAGGGAAGAATATAAATTGTAAATAAGTTGTCTCTTTCAGTAACAGGGTTCGTCAGGGTTCGTTCAAGTCATGGAACTCCCGGAAACTCAAATTGTTCAATTGTAATATCGTGTTTCAATAAATATAAATAAATATGTCTTTCGATTATTATTTAAAGCGCTTAGAACATTCTCTGTATAAGCGCTATATACGTTTTACATATTATTATTATTATTATATATTATATTATGTCTGAAGCTACACTATTTTTGTGTTGCAGTGAAAGTGTCTGCTGCTGACAACCTGGAGCAGTCTCCAGGCTCTGGTGCCAACCAGTTAACAGAGAAGCTCCGTAAACAGGTGGATGATACATACGTACAGAAAGATGACGACGAGAAACAGGACAAGAAGCCAACGGGACATGTGAAGAGAAAAGAGATCAAGTTGCTCCCATCGGCCAAATGGGCCTTAGTATACCGCGCCCTGAAACCCCTACTGCGACCGTGCGGGGACCTGGGGGAAGGTCGTTTGGACTTTTACCACAGGTCAATTAGCAAGGCAGTCAGAAAGAAGTAAGCGGATAACCTTTTGAGGGGGGGAGGGGAGTCGAAATAAGTCTTTCGGCAAACCCTGAGCAAACTTCAACATGGTTCATAAGCAATGAAACCAATTATATTGTAAGAACAAAACACATCCAAAACATTCCTGTGTAAAATCGTTGTCGTTGTCGTTGTAGTTGTCTTTGACTTTGTCGTTGCAGTTGTCGTTGTCGTTGTCGTTGCCCGTCACCTCCTCTGGCTGCATTACGCGTGTATTTTAAACGCAAACTAAAAACATAGCTTTTTAAGCAACATTTTATAGTTGTTAATCATTTTTATCTTTGTTATTTTTCATCCCGGGTAATATTTTGACGATTGCTGATAACTAATAATTTAGTCGTAGCTTTTGCATCTTTTATTAACCATTACTGTATAATATTATGCTAAAAGTCAAATAATGTTATTGTTTAAAGTGTTATTGGACATCTGGAATATAGTGCTGTATAAGGAAATCGTTTTATTATTAGAATTGTTACTATCAAACAAGCACATGCGGTATATTGGCCATTTATATGTGGCTGTTCATCATACTAAAATAAAGTCGAATTATTACAAACCATATTTCGGATTTATGGTCTTGAGAATGCTTGTGCTTACATTATATTTATATACATGTATATCAAACAAGTGAGAGGGGACGATTTTTGTGTTTGAAATATCTGTGTAATACTGCCATATCGTACTTATCCGTCTTTATATCTTTGCTGCAGGTATTTCAGTGGCTCCGAGGGATACGTCAAACACCAGTACACTTTCTGGCATGGTTTGCATGCTACATTCTTCGAGCAAATCGAAGATTTTGACAGGAAATCCGAGGTTTGTTCTGACTTTCTGCTTTTTGTACATCGGCAACAAAAGCCTGGTTGCATGATGAAAATTCAAAAGGTTAAGTCAGTAGTATGTCTATCCTGACAATATTTTTTTACAAATATCTTAGGGACTAGTCATAAATTAGCAGGAGGAAAGATGGTTCAAAATGAAATCATAAGGTGACCCTCCTTCACTGAACTATGAATATAAAATATTTCATGTCTACGTGGTCAAGAAACTATCAAAAACGTCCCATTTCAAAGGATGAAATATTTGTGACCCACCCGTGACCCATGGCTGCTCCCTTACTTAATTTTAAACTTGTCTCCAGGAATTACCATATCACTTGGAGCAGCTCCTGGACAATAACCGTCTCACCCGGTGTCTCCTAGAGTGGCCAGTGTTTGAGAGGCTATACTCTGAGGACTTTAGCATCGACCTTCTCAGATCTTGGCAAATGGTAATTTATAACAATCCTTTACATTATCTGTTTTCGACATAAAACGTATTGTCGCTATATAGTGCCAGGCACTGCTCGCTTCTATACACTGTCACGCATTGCTGTATAGTACGCTATACAATGCAAGACAGTAACGCTATATACTGTCATGCATCACTGCAATTTAGTGCCAGGCAATGCTACTATATCGTGATCTATCGTGCTAGACAGTGCTCTTATACAGTACCAAACAGTGCGGCGATGTAGTATTTCCGATTGTTTTTATTTGTTATTACCTATTATTGTTATTTTAGTTCCTTTTTTTCTTGTTTGTCCTTATTTTGTGCCTGCCTTACACACTACCAGACACTTCCACTACATGTATACGATTCCAGACACTCCAGACAGTGTTGCTATACACTGATAGCCGGACAGTACAGTGCTGCTATACACTGATAGCCGGACAGTACAGTGTTGCCGTACACTGATAGCCGGACAGTACAGTGCTGCTATACACTGATAGCCGGACAGTACAGTGCTGCTATACAGTGCCAGATAGTGCCACTATGTTACGACCAAGACGGTCACACTATACGGTGTTCCTACAGCGACTACCCTTACACGTTTTATTACCTTTACGTTAACCTATCCTCATCCTTAGCCTTACTCTTACTGTTTCCCTTACCATACCTATACACTTATCCTTAACTTACCATACCCCTATCCTTATCCCTATCCTGCGTGCTGTATCATTAGCTTGTCTCTTACGTACGTTACGTTACCTTATCCATAGCCTTAGCCTCACCGTATCTTTGGCATATGTGTTGCTATTACCATTTTTGTTAATTAACACAATATACATTGTAAGAATTTTGTTGGTATTCCTTTCGGTTGCAAAGAGAGACTCACTTAAGTATAAACATGTAGTAATTTATCGGTAATAAATGAATATCTGAATGTATATGTAGTAATAACGTATGTGTTTATATTAAAATATGATTTCACTTGTCAGGCGGGTGGTTACGGTGCGGCCTCAGAACTGTACAAGGAATCAATAAATGTACTGAAGAGCTCTGGGGCACCGCTTGAAGATGTTGCAGACAAGATCGAAAAAGTCGTCACATTCTTGTAAGTTAGTGTCCTTATGAAGGAGCAGCATGATTAAATACGGACAGACCGAGACATATAAGTAGACAGACAGACAAACAGACAGACAGACAAACATATAGATAGATAGACAGACAGACAGACAGACAGACAAACAAACAGACAGACAGATAGAGAGACAGGTAGAGGCAGGTACAAGCAGCTACAGGTAAGACATAACGACGGACATAACGACGAACAGACTGACGGACGTACGGATGGATGGATGGATGGATGGATGGATGGATGGATGGATGGATGGATGGATGGATGGATGGATGGAATTAAATTCTCACACTTTTGTAGAATCCAGGCTGGTCAGTACAATGAGGCGTTTGTTTTGCTGGAGGACCTGCGTGATATTGAAGAACAGAGCCTAGGGGCGAGAACAGACAACATGGCGGACATCTATCAGTTAATGGGGAAAACAAAGAGTGAAGTAAGCACATAAGATATACTGTTCTTTTTGTACAATGCGTCGTCTTATCTCATTATCATGGCCAGTTCCATATTCTCCATAGTTTGTGATGGTCATCAGATACTTTTAGCTAATAATAATAATAATAATAATAATAATAATTATTATTATTATTATTATTATTATCATCACCAGCAGCAGCAGCATCGTCATCGTCATCGTCGCTGTCGTCGTCATCGTCATCATCATCATCATCATCATCATCATCATCATTATCATAATAATAACAATAATAATAATAATAACATTAATAATAATAATAATAATAATGGAATTTGTTTAACTCATAGATTGTAAAGAATTACAACTTTGTGACGATGGAACAACTGGAAGCTGACAAGGAAGTTGTGGAGTACTGCAATAAATCGTTAAGTTTCAGGAAACAGTTGAGTGGAGAAGAGCACGAGGTCAGTGTGTAAACGGGACGTGACTGTGTCTGACTGTGGTTAATGTTGAATGATGTGTTGACCAACTCAAAGTTGATGTGTTACGTCTTCAGTGGCCGTGAGAGGTGGAAAGTTTATGCTGACGTTTCCTAGCTAGCCCTTCGTCAGAGTAATGTTGCTTTCTTAGCATAGTGAAAGTTATATAATTAATGAGTGTCTGTTAAATAGAAACAGTTGAACTGATCACCATAGCGACAACAGTTTCACACATTTGGTCCAGAATAAAGATAAAAAAATTACATCCGTACATTTTAATAAACGTTAAGAAAACCTTCGCAAGAAATGTTAAGTAAAAACAGGATTCAACTATCAGTGGACTTCTCCTCTTGTGCCCAATTCAACGTACTATTCACCGCAATGGAAATAAGAAATTTAAAATTGGAATGTTACTGGAGGATTTACAAGAAATATCTCCTCGTAAGTACAATTAAAATTAAAGCTTAGAGAAAAGATTTAACATGCTATTAAAATGCATAATTTTATTACAATAATTGTTAATGACGATAATAATAATAATAATAATAATAATAATAATTTGAAAATAGTTCACTAAGAGCCAAGTGGATGTCTTTTAACTCTTTCATTTCCCTTTTCTCCAATATAGAAATTAAACCACGCCTTACAACTTTCTCTTTATCTTGTCACTCTTGGTCGCTATCATAACTCTAACAAATAACACTGGTTGCCATACCAACATTTATATTACTGTGGGTAAAGATTTGTCAGGTTGGGTGTTTTGCATACACACAAAATGTGGTAATGTAATGCAATGTAACGTAACGTAATGCAATGCAATGCAATGTAATGTAATGTAATGTAATGTAATGTAATGTAATGTAATGTAATGTAGTGTAATGTAATGTAACGTAATGTAATGTAATGTAGTGTAATGTAATGTAACGTAATGTAATGTAACGTAATGTAACGTAGTGTAATGTAATGTAACGTAATGTAATGTAGTGTAATGTAATGTAATGTAACGTAATGTAACGTAATGTAATGTAGTGTAATGTAATGTAACGTAATGTAACGTAATGTAGTGTAATGTAACGTAACGTAATGTAGTGTAATGTAACGTAATGTAATGTAACGTAGTGTAATGTAATGTAACGTAATGTAATGTAATGTAATGTAGCGTAATATGATGTAATGCAATGTAACGTAATGTAATGTAATGCAATGTAACGTAACGTAACGTAATGTAATGTAATACCTAAAACGTTTACTTTTCCTGAAGCAGCTCGATTACTCATCATCTGATTTCTTTCCAGTTTAAAATGGGCATGGTCAATATCGTCATTGCGCATCATCTGAGTATTGTGGCAGAATTGGAAAAGAAGAATACGGTGGAGACGCGGCAGGAAGCATTTAAGGCCATTGACGAGGCTATCGCAATATTTCAAAAGGTATGAACTGCCGGTGAAATTATCTATTTAGTGATACATGGTAAGAATTATTTTATGCAATACGTTTCTGTACTTTGTGGTCAACCAATTAACAGTCCGTGTGGTTATGTACGTGCAGACAGTGAAGGGGTGTTACCAAACAATATTCTGATAATTAAAGACTGTCAATCACTTGCATTGTTGATTGCATTGGTCGCAGAAACGTACTATATAAATTAATTTAAGCCACGGATTTGAGTGTCACGCTGTGACAGATTCGAGTTATGCCATACATAGAACATATCATTTCAATATACAATCACCAGTTTCTCTGATATTGTAAACCCCAGTTACCGTTTAAACGTTGTTTTTTTAGATTTTTTAGTTGTTCATCAGTTCAGTGTTCATTAGTTTGTTCTTACTTGCGGGTTAACCCTGGTAGACTAGTTTTGAAAAAAACTAGGGGTCTGACGTCGGCGAGTTGATGTTTATGCTTTTCGCCTTGTGGTTGGTATGTTTAAGCTGCTGTTTCGATCGCTAGCCCTTCGTCAGAGCAAAATAGTTGAGTTAAGTTAAGTTATGTTAACTTTAATTAAGTAAGTTAACTTAGCAAATTTAACATAACTTAATTTAAGTTAACGTAGCTTAACTTAATTTATTTAACTTAAGTTTAGTTTAGCTAATGTAAGTTTTAACCTAAATTAAAAGTTGATTATGTTATGTTATGTTAAGTACGTTTTTGATTTAGGTGAGATCTAATATCGGATGTTTACAGAAGTTTGTTTTAGCACATCGCTTCCTTGAAATATTTTTGGCGAACGGACTGAGCTTCCTATCTAAATAGTATGTTGCTATTGTTGTTGTTATTACTGCCCTCGTTCTTGTTGGAATTGTTGTTGTTTTGTATTAACTATTAAAGAATTTTGAAAACTAAATAATGACTTGAAATGTTAAAACACGCTCATTTACAATTTGTAGCAAGGCGATATGGGCCATATGGCAGAAGCAATCATGACTAAGTCCTTTATCAATCCACGATCACAGAAGTACTACAAGGAGAAAGAAGAGGTAATGTACATTGTCAAACGCGCTGTTCCCCTTTGCATCTGTGGGATAGGAGGGCAAAGTCATCTGCAAAGTCTAAGACGTCTAACTTAGAATAAAGCGTCCACTGGATTTCATTCCCCTTGTTGTCTGTGGCCGTTTCCAGTATCCAGTCGATGGCTAACAAGAAACGAAAGGGGGACAGTAAGCATCCCGGTCTAATTCCAGACAACACCTTAAATTCCTTGCTGGTCTTACCTGCGTGCACTATACTGCACGTTATACCATCGTAGGTGTTGCGTATCAGTGCGGCAAACTTTTCAGGGATTCCATAGTGTCTTAGCAGCTTCCATCGAGTCTCTCGATCCAAGCTATCGAAAGCCTTCTCGTAGTTTCCAAAGTTGCTGTAAAAGGATGAATTCCATTCGATGGACTGCTCAACAATGATTCGAAGGGTCGCAAGCTGGTCTCTCCAGAATAATTCTGTGGAGGACTTTTCCAAGAACTGAACTTGTTTTTCCTTTTCTTTTGTTAGTTAGTTAGTTAGCTATACTTAGACAATTGATATATTTTAATAGCTCTTGTTTATATGTAAACGCATTGAGGCTGCATGGCAAATACGTGATAAAACAGTTATTATTATTAATAATGTTATTCCTTTATAATTGTTGCGGTAGTGCAAGCCCCCTTTCTTGACAAGTTTGATCATGTCACCTAATTTCCAATCCTCTGGGATATTCTCATCTTTCCAAATCCTTCCAAACAGTCTGTACAATATTTTTACATAAATGGTTATGTTTGAAAGCTCCTGAAAGTGTTCTGCCTATCTCTTTATTTGATCATCTTGACTTGGAAGAATAACTTCATTCTTATCCTTAAATTGTATTTCCGTCTGTTAATATTTCCCTGCCCGCTTCTTTGTTATATTGTACAGTTGTCTCATGTTACCTTTAGCAGCTGCCTCTTCCCCTTCCCCAGCGAGATTATCTATGATTATCTATTAACTTGCTGCCATTGATCGTTCAGGGGTGTGTTCTCATCGTCCAGAAGGTCCTGTAAACCTTGGTATCTATTGGATCGAGTTTGATCCTTAAGGAAGTCAACGTTGTATTTTTTCTAGCATTTGTTGTTGTCCAGCATTTCTTTAGTTATGTTTCAGTTTGGCGCAGATGTGGTCAATCTGATTCTCTGTTTTTCGGTTGGATGAGATCCAGGTTGCTTTATGGATTATTTTATGTGTGAGCATACTACTGCCAATAACCATTTTGTTGAATGCACAGATGTCTACAAACATTTCACCATTTTTGTTTATCCTGTCAAGCCCATCTCTTCCCATGACATCTTCATAGCCCTTGTTGTCAGATCCAATCCTTGCATTAAAATCTCCCATAAGTATGGATATGTCCTTTTCCTTGAGCTTAGCAAGTACACTCTGTAACCGACTGTAAAAAATCTCCCTTTGTTTCTTCGTCTTTGTCATTCATAGGAGCATAGCACTCTACAATGATTAGTTTTATCTTCTCTTTCTTAGTCATAAATGAAGCTAATACCCTCTTGGTCCAGCAGCTTCCCAGCTGATAAGGGCTCGTTGTGCTTCTGATGATAACATTAGTGTCACACCTTCTGAATGTGGGGCATTTTCGTCTTCGCGTCCTGGGTAAAGCACCATCTCCCCTGTTGAAAATTGCACCTGACTTGAGTGCGTCCATCTTGTCTCACATAACCCGCGGAGTACTGTGGCGTTGTAACTTCTTTGCTCTCTTGCAGTCTGGGCTGCATTACCTGCCTCGTACATTGTTTTGATATCAGTTCCACGTGCCAATCCTTGTGGTTTCTCCCGAGGATAGAAAGGATGTCGGCGATGTATCTTCCTCTCGGCTTTCGTTACAATGCGTCATGCTTCTTCCCTTTGGAATTAAGGTCTTCTTCCTCCAGAATCGACTGAGTTGTTGATGTATTAATTGATGTATTTGTAGCGCTAGTGGTTTTTACTGGGTGGGGTTGCTGGCCCCACACCTAATCCTCCTCCTTTATCCGGGCTTGGGACCGGCTGGCAATTCCGTACAGAAACGTCCAAGCGGAGTTTACGTGGTGTACTATACACAAATTATTTTGTATTGCTTAATTTTTGTGAATACAATCCACATTTGGATTATCGTTTTTATCTATTTGCCTTCTCATATATTGATATACATTTCTACATAGTTTTCATTTCAGGAACTTCAGTTTCAAAACTTTCCCCTTGGAGGCTTCAGCGAAAGGCATAAGTTCAACCCTCCCACTTTTAAAGCTGCTCCACGGGCCTTGGGTTATATTTAATGCTTACAGATGCTGCTAAAGTCCTATGAGCTATGCGGTAATACGTACGGCGAGTATCACATGCCGATGTTCAGGTTGTACCTGGCATCTTGTGACGAGGTCAGTAGCGATTGTATGTCGATCATTTACACCTGTATGGTGAATATATTACCTGCAGATGCTGCTGAGGTCCTATGAACTGTGTCGTAAGACATACGGCGAGAAGCACATGCTGATGCTGAGGCTGTACCTTAACACTGGCATCTTGTACGAGGACAATCGCGACTACGAGAAAGCTTACGATTTCTTTGTCAAGTGGCATGATGTTTGTATGGAGGTAAGATATAGATTACCTTCCTTTTTTTAAATTTGTGTGGGAACAACTGAACTAAACCAATGACAGCATTGAGAGGTATGTCTAGCTGAAAAACGCTGCTACAAAGCATCAGCAAAAACTTTCTCCAATGCACGTTTTGCTGGTTTGGACACTATTGCATATTTTGTGAACCAGCAGTGGGAGGACAGCAATTTCTGGGATATAAGTCTCCCCCGACGGTAGTAATCTGTACAGGTAATACGCCCACCACGAGCGCGATGCTTTTTTATTCTACGCCTCCTCTCCACATTACGCTTGCTTATTAATGGTTTTGGGGATGGTTCCAAACATTTTGCACTGGGAGTAAAACTATTCTCTGTGAATAAGAAATGTGGTAAATGAACAAACTCCTTAGAACTTGTATTATTCCAGAATCAGTTATCAAACATTCGTGCAATATAGAACTGGAGTAAATAATACTAAATCAGTGGTTGGTAACTAAAGTTTAAAGTATTTGAAGGTTAAATCAAATTGCATAATTTCTTGGGTTTTTTATGACCTTTTCTCACAATTTACAGGCCTGAACAGCGATTTTCAAAGTGCATTACTTCGTTTGATGTTCTTAAAGCCATGTAATTTGCTATGTAACCCCGGAAACATCGCTTATTTAAAAAGTGACTTGTTTTGGGATGGTGTTCCTTCTTTGGACAAAGTCGTCCAAACCCTTTTAAGATAATTCAGTTGTACTGTCTTCTTAAATTGCTTTGTCTGTGTCTGTATCTCCTTACTAAACCGGTTATCGTCTGTTGCATCTCAAAGGTTCTTGGGCCGAGCCACCCAAAGGCTGTGCGTTCTAAAGACACCCTGCAGGAACCTATGTACGTGCGCATCCGAAAACAAAGGGAACGACAGGCAGCCGGTACTGCCTAGGGAGCCCTCTAGATCCCAATGTTGCACAACAATGTGGGCTCCGTGTGGCACTACAATTCTGTTTGTAGCCAGCTACACCACGTAGATGTAGACTTACAGAGTTTGTGAAGAGGAACGTTTCTTGTGGAGGCATGATAGATGTACTGCACGATAGACTATACGACTAGCATAGCACTGCACTGCACTGCACTGTACTGTGCCAGGTAGGTAGAAAGTAGATATTTGAAAAGCTATAGTACTAGAAATAATAAGCGTTGAACCCGGCACATAGTACCAATATTGTCACACAAAGATTACAGTCAGGTAGTAGCGAAGTAGCTAACTTCACTTTCGGCAGTCTCTCCGCCAGCAAGCAGTTTGGCCTGCAGACTGTTATCTGGATTGTCGCATAGACATGCGCACTCCTGCATACGCACGCCCAATATGTTAAACTAGACTACGCATAGTCGATGATTTTGCAAGTAGACTCCTGGATATTGCTGTAGCGAGTTCAAGTTACTGGTCCATTCTTTGTCGCTCAGCAGGCAGTTCTCCGAGCTGACTGGGGCCACACATGATATTGACTGGCAAAGCTTCATCTGGGAACAGAAAAACGCATGTAGTTCAGTAAGATCCCAACCTAAACATAACGATGTAAACCTCTTCAGCTCGGGTGTTTTCTGTTCTATTTCAGAGACATTCGACTTGAAAACCTGTGTCCAGACTGATATAGACTGCAAAACAGCCTCTTTCTTTGCCAAAAAGACCGAAAATTGGGTACCAGAGCGAGTTTTGGCGCGCAGTCGAAAAGTGTTGAGGAAGAGGAGAGGAAGAAGGCGTGGCCAGGGGTTCTCTGGTCAGTCCCCTGGTCACTCCTCCTTTCCCCCGGCCACGTGCTTTCTTCCTCACCCCAATCTTCCACTG
>JANVCH010127505.1:0-13197 GCA_025505405.1 Epizoanthus rinbou | reverse complement strand
GCTACAAAAAAAATTAGTCGATCCGTCAAATATCTTCCGGCCCCCTCCCCGGCATTAATAGTGACTGCTCCCTTATTTCATCGCTATTTACTGTAAAAGCAATTGTTATAGTAACTGCAACAGCAATACAGTGTAACAATGTAACAATTTTCAGACGTTTTTTCTCGGTCTAGCTTGACAATGCTCTTCAAAGTCAGAGTGGAGGAATATTGTCTGTCAGTGTGACACTATTTCGGTAAGTAAGAAATATCACTTGTTCAAACGCAGTCAATTGACCGTACTAAAAAGATGGCGGCTCGACATTTAACCACAATACTTTGTGAACCAAACACAACGAATAGCCACATTGAAAACCATATAATTTTGCGTTTTTATGAGTATTTTAGGGTTTTCGTGCGCTAAGAATTATGGGTAAATGTACCAATCGTCATTTTTTTCGGTATGGTGAATTGACAGTGACACTGCTCCTGCAGTAACATTACAATGCATACGGTGCCCTGCATCCTTCAAGCTGAGGTTTTAATTTTACAACGTGTGGAAACTAAGAAAACAATTAATAATAATAATAATAATAACAAATAATTTCTATAGCGCCTATTGCAGGCTTCTAAGGCGCTGCTACAATTTCAAAACGGAATTAAAACGACTGCTTAGAACGAACACTTATAAATCTTGCTTCATAGACACGTTATTCCTTAATATTCCCCAATTTATTTCAGTTCTTTTAATTAACATCCTCCAGTTTCCTTCCTATAACAGGCCTGGAAGTGTGATAGCCGTTCTTAGAATACTCACAAGAAATGACGATTATCGGGTGCTGGTTTGGAACAAGTTGAAGGCAACTGCAAAAACAGGAATCTTGTGGCCTTTTCAGCTTGACTCAAAGTACTTTATTCATCGAGAAAGTAAGTAATGATAATAATAATGATAATGATATTGCATTTATATTGCGCACTTTCCATGTGAATATGTTCAAATGCGCATTAGAGAATCAGAGGTCGAACCGAAAGCATTGAAGGCGCCGCAGGCTGCAGCTATACGGTCCATGTACGATCTCAATATACAGTAACTTTATAGTATAGAGAGGAGGTGACAGACCACAACACCGGCATTAGCCTACTCTTATCGATAGATGAACGTCGAGAGATTAGACCAACAGCTTATTAACGTCCCTGTCCACGGACGGTGTCACGAAAGAAGGTCGCACAAATTCATCTCCAAATAGACTATTCCCTTGCAGAATCTTAACGCACGTCTTTCCTGAACACTCGGCGTGCGCGAGCATTTTTCCCGCCAAAACTCACCAAATTCCCGCGAGCCAATCGGCAGGATCAATCTGGCCAGAACCAGCTCCGAAAGTTGTCACGTTCCATTTGAGAACTGACCGGTCGGGCTGGCCAGATCCGACAAATGGAAAGCGCCCTTTGACTGGCAGACGGAAACAACATATTTGAAATAACGAGTTGAAATATAAATAAAAAGGTCATAAAACTAAACAAATGATGACAAGCTGAACGTACTAATTATGTATCGTTCCGTCTTTTCGTGCCGTTGGGCTCAAAGGTATATTTCCTTTAAAAATCAGATATGCTTCACTAGCCCGTTCCTTCACTAAAATATCCCAAAATCTCGCAGTGCCAGCGAGTTTTGGGGAGCAGTTGTAAAACGGGAGATGTCGAATTTCCCAATTTTGGGCCAGGAACGGGATGTATTGTTGCAGTCGACCGTTGTCACACGGCTGATAAGTTCCAGAGGAACAGTTTTAAATTAAACTTCTTTTAGCCAGTGAAATTATCAGTTGCCCTGGAATGTTTGCTACCGTTAATTAGATTCATTTAGAATTTAGAACGCACTGGCGCACTTCAAACTGAAGTTCTCCACCTAAATGCACCTTAAGTAATTCTTCATACAAATATTTCCCATACAGAGATATTTATAATCCAGTATTGCGGGCCTCCCTTGAATCGACATCGCATGTTAAAATACGTTACAGAATCACTTATATCAAAATAGCCTGGGTGGCCTGTGATGTCACTACGAGATAAAAAAAAATAAGACGCGGCTTACATAGAACGCCAACTGACCCAGTTATGCGAGCTGTTATCGCCTTATAGAAACCGCGACATATTTAATTGTACATGTACGTATAAATGGCCCTAAAACAAAACGTACCCATGTATACGTAACAGTTGTTCGACATCCATGGTAGTCCTTAGATACGAAAAGCTCAAAAACACTAGTAAAGACGTTTTTCATTTATGTTTAAGCTTTAGACGTTCTGTTGGGCCTGGTCGGCTAATAATAATAATAATTTATTACACTTATATTGCCCAGTTTCAATATAAATTTTCAACTGCAGATTACATTAGTATAAAAATGAACTACAAATTACATTAAATATAATAGCTGGGTATAGTAAAAAAAGTATGTATGTAAGTATGTATGTATGGCAGACTTTGACAATGCTTGTGAAGCAGCCAATAGGAAGCGTGATTACCGTCACGTTGCATAAGCAATGTCTGTACTTTTGTTACCCTGTTATGTGCGGCACGTTAAGCCGATAAAATATCGGCTGGTGTGAGGTAGCCTTTCAGTTTGACTAGCAAAAGCCCCAATGTTCATGCATTAATTAATTAATTAATTATTAATTAATTATTAATTTATTTAATCAGCTTTAACGTGATCACAAAATGAAATATATTGAATAATTATAGGCATATTGTGAAGTAGACTATAAGATTAATACCTTAATACAGTATTTCTAAAATTTATATTTATACATTCCTTTAAAGGTAACTCAAGTTGCAAGGCTCCGTCAGTCAAAATGCTGAATCTAAAAAAAAGTCTCGCTAGTGGAAAAATTGTCACAATTAAACGCTCAGAGTCTATGATTGTTCAAACATCAATTAAACTAAATTGCTCAGACGCAAGTCAAACTAAATTTGAATGGAGAGTGTCAAACAGCAGTCACGTGATCAAGTACATGACTGGAACCGCGGAATGGACCGTGCAAAGGAGAACTCTTCCATATGGTGTCTTGTATGTAGAATTTCGTGTTACTATGGCCGGCTTTGCTGCTGCTTACAGCACTGATGGTGGTTTCCTTCAAGTCGTACAAACTCCACTTGTAGTACTGATTTCAGGCGGAAGTGAGGTTGTAAGAGGCAACGGACAGGACATTACGCTTGATGGCTCGCCCACTTCAGACCCGGATGTTGATCCTGGTGATCACAGCGGCATGGTGTTCACGTGGCTGTGTAAACAGAAGAACGAGACATTTCAGACTGTGTCTCCCGACACATATCCTGTTGTTAGTCCGCCTCAATCAGAAGCCAGTTCTGAAGCCGGTGGTTGCTTTGGAACAGGCGCTGGCAGATTAGCCTCACAAAGTGTAAAAGTGTCTCTAAACATTGCCCACATGCAGGTGAATAAAGTCTACACAATCAGACTTCACGTTGCGAAAGGCCTGCGCAATGGAACATTTGAACAAGCACTGAAGATTGTGCAAGGAGACCCACCTATCTTGACCATAAAGTAATGTACAGTGATTTGTCATTCTAATCTACATCCCATCACATCTGACCACATCACATCACATCACACCACATCACATCCCATCCCATCCCATCCCATCCCATCACATCTGCCCACATCACATCACATCACATCACATCACATCACATCACATCACATCACATCACATCACATCACATCCCATCACATCTGCCCACATCACACCACACCACATCACATCACATTACATCGTATCACATCACATCACATCACATCACACCACATCACATCACATCGTACCACATCACATCGTATCACATCACATCACACCACACCACACCACATCACATCACATCACATCACATCACATCGCATCGCATCACATCACATCACATCACATCACATCACATCATATCACATCACACAACAACAAAGTACATTTTCAAACATTTTCTAAACTA
Organism: Epizoanthus rinbou; assembly: GCA_025505405.1. NCBI lineage: Eukaryota > Metazoa > Cnidaria > Anthozoa > Zoantharia > Epizoanthidae > Epizoanthus > Epizoanthus rinbou. The sequence goes on along the minus strand of JANVCH010127505.1, from coordinate 9,223 downwards.
TATTATAGATAAATTTATGCTGACGTAAGTGCCTATATAACATTTCCTGTTACTTGTAGATGTGCTATCAACTGTGGCGCAAAAATGAGTATGGCAAGCCGGCTGAGTCTCTCGGCAGTGTGCACTGGCTCGGCCGCTTGTAGCTCAGGGTCCTTGGTATATTCCTGGGCTCTACTGCAACACACGTCTCCACAGATCCTCCGGCCAGTGGCCGACCTGCAGGCCAAGATATCCAGCAAACCCGATTCACCGGGAATAGTGCTTGACAAAACGAACTCTCTAGATGCCAGTGTAAGATACCGCCTGATAGTTAAAGCCCAGGCTCCCAAAGTAGCCGATGGAGTAGCGAGTTATGACTTCACAACAAATTCCCCGCCCCGTGGGGGGACGTGTCAAGCGTCCCCTATCACCGGCACATCATTGGAAACGAAATTCACGTTCACATGTGCAAATTGGCAAGATGATGACCAACCGCTGACATACGAGTTTCATTACCAAACTGACGATGGTCTGTATACGATAGTGTCGTATGGCCCAGAACCAGTGGCAGTAACCACTCTTCCTGTCGGAAAAGCAAGTGACGAATATTGCCTGAACTTCGAAGCTGTTATTATCGACTCGCTATCCGCTCTCACCAAAACTCATGTGATAGTTAAGGTAAGCTGCAATGACAAATTACCGCTAGTATAAAAGCGAACTCATTTTTACTTGAGAAAAATCCGTTTGGCCCACAATCAGTTCTTAGTTCCTATGGCAAGAAATCAAGTCGGAGTTCTTTGTCTTTTGTAAGAAGGCTGAAGCCTTTGGTTTTGAATATGAAACACGTTGCTTACATGTACTTTGCTGTAAAACTAGGAATGCACCCGCCATCTTGGAAAATCGTCATTTCGTTCTTTCAGTTCCGTTTACGCATGCGCAGTTATTCCGCAGTTATTGTTGATGATATGGCTGACATCCAAGTCAACAATCTTCAAGCTCTAACACAAGTTTCATCTGTCCTCGGAAGAGCCACAGAAAATCCGCTCGAAGTGTCTGTAGGCTCCCAGGTAAGATAACTGACTTTAAGCTGAGTCATCTCGCTTTACCGTCCCTAGAAAATATGCAGGAGCCCTGATTTTTGGCAAACAACTTATAACTAACTGTAGCCTGGTTAGCTCAGTTGGTAGAGCATCGGTCTCATATGCGAGAGGTTGTGAGTTCGAGACCGACACTCGGTGTCTTAAAATAACTGCTCTAACATCTGCAAATGGTTAGACCTTCACGTCTTCTCAGATAAGGGCGTTAAAGCGTAGGCCCAGTGTTCTCAATTAGCTAACACAAGCTCAATACATTGACAATTGAATAAATTTATCTTTATATCAAATTGCAAGGTGACTATCATTTTCGTTCGACTAAGAGCATTCCTCATCCTTCTCCATCACTCCCTATTTGACTCTATCATTCCATATTTGACTCCATCACTCTCCATTTGTTTCCATCAATACCCATACTTCTCCATCACTCCCTATCATTCTCAATCACTCATTGCAAGTCCTACATAAATAAAAATATATTACACATATCTTCTATTAAATGCTGCACTGTGCTTTTATAGAAAAAGACCCTAGATGCTCTTACGCAAATGACGTCATTGTTAGAATCCAAGTCCCAAGAGAACAGTGCCGCCGAGTCCTCCCTGATTGACGTTGGTGGAGAGAACCTGGTGTTTAGTCTCGGAAATGTGCTGAAAGCTGCCTCGCAAAACGCAGCGGTACTCCCATCAAACACGGTTGAGGAGCAAGATGACAGTCGAAAGGTAAGAACTAGCACACGTTTAGCCCCAAAACAGATGCCCTCCTCAGCCTCAAAACTATCCTCGAGAGAGAGACGTCTCAATCAATTTGCCGTTAATCTAGTCCAGTGACATCATTGCGTCAGATTTTCGGAGTGGATTTGTTCGGTAAACTGGCAATGACAGAGAACTATTAACAACGTTAAGTATGGCATAGAACACCACAAGGATTCATACACTCAGGTAAACTGCCTTCATGTCCATCGATTTTCAATTATAGTCTTTAATCTTTAAATATTCTAATTACCGCTAGCTAAAGCTAATAAAGGTAATGGTTGGTAGCAAAATTAACAATAGGTGAGTAAATAAAAAGATAATGAACAAAAACGTAACCTTATAAATTTTAAGTTACTAAGTTAAATTACTGTACGTACTCCAAGTTGAAAAGTGTGGACAGAATTGGCGTTTACAATATGAGTAGGCAGAGAGTTCCAAATGGGGACTGTTCTTACATAGAAAGAGTGCTTATAAACATTGACAGAAGATGATAACTGTGTGAACTTATGCTCATGGCTTGCTCTATTACGCCTGTAAGCAGATCCTGATGGGAGTTCCGGTGGCAAGGGGATGTTGACAATAGTGTCGAATTACTAAAGCCGATAAGCTAGCACTAAATTGTTACAAGTTGGCAATTATGAATTAAAGATTATTAAAATCCATAATCCAACTGTTTAAAAATATTAGCACTGCTGCTGTTTAGTACACGTATTATCTTCTTGTTGTTTGGACATAATGTAATTTGTGTTCCATTCTTAGCATGCAGAGGATTCCGTAAAGCTGGTTGACACTGTAGCGAAGACGTTGTTGTCAAGAAAAGTTACCGGTGAGAAATCAACATTCGTCAAAACCGCATCTCTATCTATGGTACTAGACCGCCAGAGACCACGTGACCTGAGTAATGTCCAAATAAGGGAAGGCAAAAGCAGTTTCTCATTGCCATCGGCCGAGGTTCTACTGCAGAAAACACAGAGTTTAGAGTTTGTGGACAGCCAGGTAGGATAACAGTAATACCATATTTCATCTATAGCTTCCTGGAGGGCAGCAATATAATGGAAAATAAGTCATTCAATCACGGTTGCTTTTGGTAGAAGGTACAATTAAAATCTTTACCAGAATTCTTGTGATTTAATACTCCAACTCAAATCTCAGACGACCAACATTATTAATATCAATGAAGTTGTAGTTCACACATTGGCATGATATGATTATAATAACAACGCTTATAATAAAGCGGAAATATGGCAGCATCAATGGTTTATATCTTGTCCTATAAGTACCCCTCAAAACGCTGCAAATCTCGTTTCCAGGGACCACCTAGATGCTTTGTCCGAATCCCCTCATACCAAACCTGGATCCACCCCAGTACAAACAGCATGCCCCCGGACCCTCCACCAGATGCTTTATCCAAACCCCCCTCATACCAAACCTGGATCCACCCCAGCATAGCGCATATCAAAATGAGTTATCTCACCAAGTTCTGTGTGATTTTGCGAAAGCACCACCGATAATTCTGCATTGAAAGCTTTGTGTAGCGTGATCTTGCTTTTATAACGTATAAACATTAATCTTGGCAAAACAACGTTACTTACGTGACTAATTTGAGGAACTTCGATGCAAAGATATGAAAACCTTCCTCCAATTGAAGAGTTCAGATTTGAACTTTTCCTTCAACTTGCCCCACCTATCGAGCACATACAATCAGTACTATTAAACAACATCAACAAAATTGCATACCCAAATTAAAATCACAAAGTTTCCTGCTTACTGACGTAAAAATACACCGAAAATTTACAAAAATAATCTAATCTCCCTGTTGTGGAAAGATTGGCGCATTTCTATTTGCGCCGATTTGATTACCCATAGGTTGTATTCTACAAGCTCAAACTCTGACCTGTAGTTTCGTTTAAACTATTTTGAGGCCTAACAACGGCAGGTGCAGGTCATTTCCAAGTTACAAACATTTAGACAACACTATTTCTTCTACAATCGGCTTTGAGAATTGCTGGTTAATGCAAAACTGAACGATCTGTAACCCCTTAACATGAACAGTGTGCTCTGATGTTTCCCAGAAGTTATTTAAATACTTTCATGTGACACCCATAACTCGGCAAAGCAAAGTAGTGGAAAATAAAGATCTATCCTACTTCAAATAATGTATGGTTCCAACAACCGGATAAATTACTTCCAGTGGTGAGCTACGACTTCTAGGACACACAACAACAGGCTGAAATTGTGGAGATCGTTCCTGGCATTAACCAGAGATTCCCCAAACCCGTGGTTCTACAGTATGAAGAAGTTCAAAATTCCGATGAATAAGTGCTGCACATGTTCAACTGCTGACAACGTTTTCCATACATTTCTTTCAAGGCAAAGATTGTTGATGCACATGTTTCTGCGATACTAAATCTCTCTTGTATTACAGAAATGTGTGTATCAGTAATCCTTGCCTTGAAAGAAATGTATGGAAAAACATGTCAGCAGTTGAACATGTGCAGTACTTATTCAGGTATGCGGCAACGGCTGTAATTGTAGTCAATTGCATGTTACTGATATCTGTTTCTTCTTGAATTATTGAAAGAGCTTTGGGTTAATCTTTTGTTATCACCAGATGACCTCAGCCTCATTTAACCCGTTCACATGGGATGCAAGCGCTCAACGTATACAGTCACACGTCATCAGTTTGCAGATGAAAAGCAACCAAGGGAAGCCAATTGAAATTTCCAACCTAAAACACGACATTGAGATAACAATTCCTCAAACTCCAGCTTACAATATAACGAACAGTACTGAAGAGTTCTTCATCAAACCAAGCGTCCAAGGAAAAATGCAGTATCACACATTTCAAGTGGACCATGAACATTCTTCACTGGTGTCGCAGGTGACTACACTCATGTTTATGTCACACAAGATAAATTAACATGGATATAACCTGTGTTTTGATTGGGTAACACGGTAGATATTAACATGTTTCAAGAATAGTACCAAACAAATGCTTATGTCTTTGAAACCGTGACAAAACAACTTTGAAAGTTATGGAGTACTTCTGTTATCCAAAGCAATCTTGACGTCCCCATTGTATTCGTCTCGTGGCCTGCATTACCCTCCCTCCCGTGTACTTCGCACCAGGGTTGGCCTCCAATTTTGAGTATACTGGTAATTCAGGATTCTTAAATCGTTGAGACGTGATATGTTGCAGTTACTCTCAAGTTCATTACGCCTAATGTGGTGTGATCAGTGCTGAAGTGCATAGGGGATTGAACGGAAGGTAGGGTATGGGAAGTTGGAAGGAGTAGCGTGAGATATTGGTAGTGCGAGCAAGCGATACAGGAAGCAGGAAGGGGGTACGAGAACTGGAAGGGAGGGATACACGAAGCAAGAAGTAGAGATACGGAAGTTGGAAAACGGAGATACGGGAAGTGGAAATGAGGGGTACAGGAAGCAGAAAAGGGAGGCAGGAAACGGAAAAGAAAGCGAAAATTACGCATAGGGAAAGCAGAAAGGAGGGATACGGGAAGAACTGAGAAATATGATATATGGGAAGCGAAAAGGAAGGATACGGGAAGCAAACAGGAGGGATACAGGAAGCGGAAAGATGAGATATGGGAAACAACGGAGGTATACGGTAAGCAGAAAAAGGGTTGTGGAAAGAGGGATGGAAGGATACAGAAACTGGTAGTTTATGATACCTATTATGATTAATGTTATTACTACTACTTCTATTTCATTTATTTTCACTGCTCAACAGATAAAGGCAAACAATACAGTGGTATTTACAGTTTATGCCAGATATAGCGAAAGGCCGAGCATCAAAGACTACGATTTCAAAACCACTATGCCAAATTTTACAACATGTGAGACCCTGGCAGGAGGAAAGCATATCAACTGTAAACGTGATCCGTACGCACTCTACCTCTCTCCACAAATCTTGAGAAACAGGGGGAAGTACTATATTGGAATATTATATGACCCCAGCAAGCAAAAGGTCGGGAAATCGAGGAAGAGGCGCTCGTGTAAGTTTGATAGTACCAAGAGGCGGCAGAAGAGATCATGTGTGGAACCTAAGGCTCCCCCCTGGCCAAAGAACATCACTGAACTACCACCAGTGTACGACCCTACCACTGATGTCAACTACACAATGCAGATAAGTCAGTACAGTTGCTTGTACTGGTCCACATCAGAAGAGAGATGGGATTCCAAAGGCTGCCGGGTAAAGTGCCATTACTATTACTATTACTATTACTATTACTATTACTATTACTATTACTATTACTATTACTATTACTATTACTATTACTACTTACAATAAGTGTAAGAACAAAACAAACAAACATCTAATATTATGTTAAAAGATAAGACTAAAAATAATTGATAGTTCCTAAGACAAATATTTCTGAAATTAACATCTCTTTAAAAGTGGTGAAGTTCGAACACTTCCGTACATAGATTAGAAAAGACATGCAGACTTTGGGAGCACAAACAGAGAAAGCCTCGTCAAGGGTCGATCTCTGTGCATGAGAGTTTGTTTTGGGCACGATAATTGTGCCCGAGTCTTGTGATCGCAGGCCAGATCTTATTGGAGAATAACTCTGGAGTAATCCCATTAAGGCCTTTGAAACTAATAACATTATCTTGAATTGAACGCAAACATTCACAGGGAGCCAGTGGAGATGTTTAAGAAGTGGTATAGCATAAACGTTGTGTCTTGCTTAAAGAATTAGATAACGAGACAGAAATGGAAAGATATGAACACGACAAAGTTGAGAAAAATAATTAGACAATACGACTAAAACAAGAACATGATGTATGAAATCGGACTGAACCAGACTGCCAGAGACCAGAACAAGACGAGATATCATACGATAAAGATAAGGAGCAACATGTAGAGACTCACGAGATTAAACAAGAATTACAATAAGATCGGACTCAAGCAAGATACATGAATGTATTAATGTATTAAAAATACATTTGACTGACAATTAAGAAACGTATGTTATACAAACAATATCATCTGAAGCACAAACGTTTAAGAAATAACGACATTATTTTATTTCTAGGCTGGCCCAAAGTCGAACATGTACAGCCTCCATTGTCTATGCAATCACCTTACCTCATTTGGAGGTGGAGTCTTAGTAGAGCCCAATCCTATTGACTTTAGCACGGTCCTGCTGGAGCTGAAGCGCCTGGGGGAGACTGGGAACGTGGCGGTATTGACAACCATCATCGTAGCTTTCCTGATTTATTTGATTGTGGTTGTGTTTGCTCGCAGGACAGACAAACGGGACACAAAAAAGGTAAATAGACCACTTTCGATACAGTAAAACACAACCTGAAACAAGGAACACCACAACGAGGATCAGTAAACAACAAACCCCGCTGGTCCCGCTGTAATATATCTAAAATGGCTGTTGATAATACTACAACAGAGGAAGGTTAATTACAAATTAAACATCGATACATCGTTCTTAGTAAGCTCTACACACCTATACAAACAACCTCTGAAAGCAGCAAGTATGAATCACAAAAACAGAAACGTTAGACAAACTCTAGCATGCTACTTTAGCCTAAACGCTTACTATGCCGACACAATAGCTTATGAAAGACTCTTGATGACACATTGTACAATAGGCTTGTTTTTAAAAGCATTACTTTGTAGAATCGTCTAGGTAAACTGGGCCAGTCCTTTTTAAGTCGCAGGATCAGCGACTATGTATATTACATACACACCTTAAACATCATATGCACTGGCACCAATACAATCTGTTTATTCTCAATGTAGTTTGGACCTCCCATTCACCTGTCTGCTACCAATGACTCGACGCAAGAGTACCAACTAGTCATAAACACGGGCGTGTGGAGGGGTTCCGGGACCACGGCATCTGTTACCATAGTGATACATGGAAGTGAGGCCGAGAGTGAACCTATTGTAATACAAAGATATATGATGTCAGGGAGGTTATTGCTCATGCGTGGTAACGAAGACACATTTAACCTACACCTGCCTGTATGTCTTGGAACAATACAGTTTCTTCATGTCCGCCATGACAACTCGGGCAAGGGTCCCTCGTGGTTCCTGAATCGCATTCTCCTTAGAAGAAATCAAACAGGGGAAACTTTTACCTTTATCTGCAACCGATGGTTTGGATTGGCCAAAGACGATGGCAAAATTGAGAGAATCATTCCAGCAGCTTCTACATACGATCTGAAAGCATTCAGTAATTCTTTTAATGCGAGAGCTTCCAGCAACCTTGCAGAAGGTCACCTTTGGTTGTCTGTTGTCACCAAGCCATCAAGAAGTAACTTTACACGAGTTCAGCGCACAACCTGTTGTCTATCTTTGCTCATGTCAGCCATGTTAGCAAATGCAATGTTCTATGGGTTCACTCCTGCTGCCGAACCCTCTATTCAAGTGGGGCCTCTAAAGTTTAGCTGGAAACAGGTCATTACCGGGCTTGAAAGCTGTGTTATTGTGACACCTATAAACATCCTGATAGCATATATATTCAAGAACTCGCGGCAGAAGGTGCAGAGCACACAACAGCAAGTAAACAATGAACAACAGGTGAAATCTCCCTTTACGTGCAAGACGTGTTCACTTTGTGTTTGTTGTTGGCTACCACACAAAGATTTCAAAAAGCTGGAGAGTAGCGTTGAACAACACTCGGATTCAGAACAAAAGACTGATTCTTCCAAAAAGAAGTTATTCCGTTGTTTTACTGAAGAAAAAGGTACAGAAGCAAAAAACAACCTTAAATTTCCACACTGGGTCAGATATATTGCATGGTTGTTATGTTTTGTCACTGTAGCAACCTCTTCCAGCATCACGTTCGCATACAGTTTACAATGGGGGAAAACGATATCCAACGAATGGCTTTCCTCAATGCTGGTTTCTTTCACAGAGGATTTGTTCGTTTTGCAGCCTGTAAAGGTGTGCATTGTCACAGTTGTTCTAGCCTTTGTCATGACCAATCACAAAACGGATAAATACATCTCTGCACAAACAACCACAGCACAACAAGATGGGAAGATCTCGGAAGTCCTCACCCACTCACCCACTGATAATGCAAGGCCAAGTGAAATGGAGCTGAAGGAAGCCAGAGAGTATGCAACTAAGGAGAGGAAAATGTTCGCAATTGTCCGAGAGATCGTGAGCTACTTGATATTCCTTGCTCTACTTACAGTTGTTTGCTATGGTACAAAGAATCGACATGGCTTCCTGATGGCTAAAGCTGTGAAGGAAAGTGTCCCAAAGTTTCACAAGGTAGTCAAATGTAACTCTGCCGGTAGTCTATACCGTCCTATCTCATGTTGCCAGTAACCCCCTGTTGCATTATCTAGCTTTATTAAATTTGATATCTTATATTTCTCTTTTAAATTTTCTTAATAGTTCCGGGC
>JANVCH010127394.1:0-13200 GCA_025505405.1 Epizoanthus rinbou | reverse complement strand
CAAAGCATGGACAACTTTCGTCTCGGTTTCATGCAAAGGCTTGGCTACAAATTTAGGAACCGTGAACAGGACTATTGCACTGCGAGTTATATTTTCCACAGAATCAAAAGTCCCATACATTTGCTTTAATTTCGACGATGCGGAGTTCTCGGTCAAGATTTCGCTATACAGATATAAACCGAACTTGGTGATTAATTTGTGCTTTATCTCACGATCTCTACTTATCTGTCTACCAAAGTTCACATTTATGCTAATGAGAAATTATGTAGACAAAGATCGCTCTCTAGTTGGGTATCTTTGTAAGAAGAACGTCATTTGAACTTTTTCGTTGATAAAGTTGTTGTTGTGGAATATGTACTCAATGGTGCAAAACTACTGCCGCCGAATACTAGTGTGGTCGAGCGCATAATAGGATATATTAGATAAATTGCAGGTATAAATTAGTAATGGTAATATAACGTTCCGAACAGCAGAGTTTGGTTATTTTGAGGAAACAAAATATTGCGCAAACTACAGGATACTCAGTCGCAACGGCGACACAAACTGTGAAGTAAATAAATATAGAAAAAGAAAACAGAAATGGTAAAGTCCAGAATCGGCATTCAGGTCTCTCAATCGCCAAATTTTGCACAACTAAAGAATCGATAAGTCTTCACAAGAAATATTCTTACTGCTGCAACTGTTTAAGAAATACGCGATTATATATTTTTTACGTTATCTATTGGTTTTGTTGCTAGTCACACTGGCGGAAGAGAACACGCCAATTGATCGGATTAAGTTCGTCGAATATACATGTATGCCCACCAAATCCGATGAACTTATAAAAGATGAACAGAGTGCGGACGTGCGGTGCTCGTGTAGAATGTGGAACCAACGCGCTGATAATATCAGTTTAATAAAATTCTGTTGTAAGCGGCAAATAAGATAAACTGATACAAAATCAGTCAAAATGTATACCGGTAGCGACTCGTCTGCCGCTGTTTCACGGCAAGCAATGATAACACATAACATCTAACTTGCTATATTATTGTACATTTGTGTCGTTTGAAATAAATTATTTCCTTCATTCATGTATTCCCGGTACAATTTTCCGCGCGCGTCATTGCATCCTTTATGCTCTCTCGCTCGCGGTAATCCATCTGGATTAAATAAATTTGTTCACAATATAACTGAAAACAGTTACTGATTAAAAATATCTGTAAACATGAAAATATATTTTCTATAGACAAACAGTTCGTATTGGACTGCCTGAACTAGTTATTTTAACGCCCATAAATTAAAATACTGTTTAGAGATCTCCTTCCCTGCTAAGTACCACGTACTTAGAACTAATACGAACACTAATACCCTTGTACTAAACAAAATACAAAACTCCTATAGCCTATCCAGAGCAGCTCACACTGCAGTGCTGTTTTGAGCTATTTAGTCACCGTGTTTACCAATTTCCTATTTACAGGAAAGCTCAACTCGACACTGACAGAGTAAGCTTACTTCAGTGTTGGTAGTCGACAATTGGGTTTGGCAGCGCATATGGTAATATTGACTGTTTTTCTAAGCACTCATGTTAGTATTGGCAGCTAGTATTTCCTTTTATGCACACAATCTTAAATGCAATAAGCGAGCCATTCTTGTAACATCGCAAAATGAGCGGACGTAAACACATTATGATGAAATGAAGAGACTCCCCGAATCACAGTATGCAAGCTATATGTAAAAGCAAACCACACATTACTGTTCATTACAGTCCATTACAGATCAAAACTTGTTCAAGAATTACATAAAACCCTTATGGAGTTCATATTGTTAACTATACAAAGGGAACAACTATTTTCAAAAGAGTTAGCGCTTTCCTTTCAAAACCTCAGGTTTTCAACGTAAACTGACGTTACCCAGGTCACTAAACTTAATGATTCCCAGGGAACATAAAAATTCGGTGATCTAGCTTTTACAAAATCCATTAGCATTATTACATTCTCAATATAAATTTCATCTGTTGTAACATAAAATCTGCGGAGGCATTTACTGTTCATAGGACTTGATCAATTCTAAAGCATATCTCCTGGCATATTACAGATATTATGCCCAACCACAAAATGCGTACAAAGCTTCTCGAGGCCAAATTCACTTACTGTACAAACACACTTTACCACGTTCTGAGTTGTGTCAACTCGATTATGACCGGGAATAATAAAAAAAAGGTTTAACTTTTAAATGAGTCTTGATTAAAGAAAAGACGTATTAATGAACCGCCTTGATTATCCGATGCGATAAAATTGCAAGTTGGGCGAAACTGCATTAATATATGACCACTAATGCACTAGTCTGCTTCTTTGAACGATCATGTTATTAGAGTTAAGAACCAAGATATTAGATATTGATAAAGAGGAAATTCTCCAATTAAACTGTCGGTATTAGTACCAACGATACAGTCTGTCGCATGTATTTTATTTTCCTTATTTAACCCTGCAATCGTCGTCCATTCTTCACTAATACATCTCTCAAACGTCGCTGTTCTAACTAAGAAGGCACGTACATTCACTGTACAGAGAGCGGCAAGATTTGATTAACTGGTAGTCGAGAATTGCAAGATTTCGCCGTGAGGAATAAAGAATGGTTCTCCGAAGTTTTTTCTTACGAACGCTGGAAATGTTTGTTACTGTAAGTCTAGTTCAAAGACAGCAAAGAAAAGTATTTGGTTTATTGAATTTTGTTGTTAAATTATCTTTACCTCCGCAGACATTTTTTTTATGAAGACTTAATAGGCGATCATTCATTACGATAGCACGATTCGTACAGTATCGTCACTTACCTTGAAATGCTCAGTTTATCCTCATCCGAGTTGGTATCTTGATAGTAACTCACCCACGGCATATCATAGGCTGAACACAGGCTAGACAGTAAGCAACAAAGACTCACACTTCTCTACCACCTATGACTTATGAGACGTCCTCACTGCTGTGAGGAAGCTCCACGAATGTGCACAGAAACAATAATGAGTCACCGGAGTTTTAAATTATTCGTCTGAATAAACTTGCATGATCGTAACATCGAATAACCTAGCAATTGGTGGGCTGAGATAGACAAATGGTATGTTCGCATCAAAACATTGCGACAAATGTTAACCGATGCTGCATTTGAATGTTAGCCAGAACGTCTATAATCATCATTCTTAATAGTTGTCACGTGACGTCCAAGTAGAATAATTATGCGTTTGGGGAGTACTTCGTTTGTTTTATAAACATTTCGCTTACCAAATATGTTAGTTCGAATGAAGTACGACTTCACTATCACAATTTTCTGTATTACTGAGTACTAGTTTAAAAAAAGATGGCCTTAGCGACTAAACAAACCGTTAACTAATCATGGTAACGTCCTTAATTAAAACAGCCAACAAACTTACGCAATTAGGATATAGTGACAAAGAACAAACAGTGTACAACGATATTTAAATACTGATATTCCATGTAACCTCAGTTAATGTACGGATACTGGTCTTTGGTTTTATTTTCAAGATGTTATTGAAATAGCGCTAGAGACTCCACCATAAATGTATAAGCAACATCGCAGACGGTTCCAGCCTTACGCACACACATCTGAACACAACAGACCTGGTTATAAAGATGGTAATCAACGATTTTCACCTGTGCTGTTATCAAATTTGATTTTATTAAAGTTCGTTTCAATTTGGCTCCAGTTTCGAGAACAAATGCATTTTATTCAAATGTGTTAAGGATAAGAATTTTCCCACATTTCAATGTGATTTCAAGGAAGGACAACATATTATCGTAAAACTTAATTAAACAGTTTTCAACTATTTGAATAACCTGTAATTTGCAAAGTGGACTTGGCATATATACCCCTTTAAGATTACATTGAGCAAGATTGCTTATGAAGTGAGAAGAAATTCAATTTAGTTTGCCAAATTTTATTCCAAAGTTCGGGATTACATGAAACAGAGTTTCAGAGTTAAGAATCACCTATAGTTTTACTGTCTTAAAATATAGCTGCGCAGAACAAAACTAGATAAACGGTTCTCTTTAATTATCAAATTCTAGATTCTGTTAAAACCCAAGTTTTGTTTTACTTTCGGTAGAATATAAACGTAACCACGCAGCTTTTAAATATTTCTGCGACTCGACCTCGTTCGAATATTTTATCTGTAGAATTTTTATCCGGTACATTCGATAAAAAAATTCAAAGGAAGCAAATCTTTTGTATTGGGAAAGGCATATCCTGTCTTCAGTTATCATTCAGGTCAGTTCTTATTACATCTACGCTAATGCTCTGAAGTGGGTGGAGAGCCAGTCGTGAGAAGTGTGCATTTAAAGGAAAATCGGTATGGATGCGAAGGGTATATACAACGAAACGAGAAACACTTATAAATACAGAACTTAAGGCCTCCTTTTATTCCCTGAAAATGTTTAACTTTTAGTCTACTAGTTTATATACCATATTTTATAAAGTATAATGTTTATATATAATTATAATTACACTCTCGCAAAACGTTTTAGATATCACCGTCGCTAGTGACAATAAAAATAAAATAGCATACAGATAAACTCTAAATTTATTCCATTTCACTTTCTTGAAGAAAGTGTATCTCAGCTGAAATCATAATTAAAACACATTATTGTGTTCCTTCCAAAGACTGATCAATTATCAAACATTACAGTTTATATCATCGTACCAGCTCGACCAGCTCAAGTTAATACCGCTTTTTATAATGAGGACTGGAAATAAAATACAATAATATTCCAGTCTTCTAATAAATGATTGTTTAGTAAATCCAAATTACTTGCTTATTTAATTTTCTAATGAAACTCGCGTAAATAAAGATCTCCACCTAAAATAAATTCAAAATCTTACTATTTTACCAGTTAATATTTACAAATATACTCTACATACATCCAGAGTAAACAATAAAATGGTATAGTAAAGGACACCAACTCCATGATTAAGATTACATTTATTGCAGCTGTCAAGATAAGTCATAATTCAATTTACTTGTTACCGTGGTAACAATACCTGTTTTTTTTTCTGCGATTGGTCAATTTAGCACTGTGCTAAAACACACTTGCTGTTCAGCTGATGTAAAGCACTCGCACGCTGTGCAAAATCAAGGATAGTTTTCTATTCATCAAATATAAATACACCGTATAATACTAGAAACACAACGTTGCAAAAAGGTAGTAACTAACTGTAAATATGACTCAAAATCAGAAATCATTACGGCTACCACAATTTAATTTAATTTCTCGGTTACTCTTTCTTTAACAACTCGTTCATGATCTCTATCTTTGACCAATTTTCGGCTTCTCTCTTATAATTACAAAATTCGTTAAAGAGCAAACTCACTCGAAGTAATTTTCCGATCACCAAGCTTCATAAGTTAATTTATCGATTTTAGATGGCGATAATCAGCTGTTCCACAAATCCCACAATGCATCTCGTTTATTACTGCGTTCACTGTTTGTGGATTGGACGAAACCCGAAGTTCTCGAACATACGATTTGTGCTAGAAACAGAGGCACTATATTGTCGCGATTTCGTGAAACCTCTTTATGGAACAATTTTCGGTAATGAAAAGATTTAAAATCGTGGGCAGATTCTTTTAACTTCTAGACCACAGCGAAGAGTATCTTTCTTTTCCACAGACCCGTCAATAAGTGAAATATGTGTAGCAAAGGTGTGAAATCGTGGACATGCCGAGCGCGGGGGAGAGAAAACAGAATAGACCGGCTGTAGTGGTTTCATTTTAAAATTAAAAGCTCGATGTGTCATGAATACCAATGACAACTCCGCCTTTTCCAATTCAAATTATTTTTTTTCAATTTCCATAATTGTATTTTGCGAGTGTTGACCTGGAGTGCGAATTAATATATCGAACACGAGAACAGTTCGGTACTACATATCATACAGCGAGAACAAAGTTGAAAAATCGACGCATAGCAGAGTTGTAAAAACTCAAGTTCGAGGAGTTGGATATGTGATTAAATTAGATTCTCAAATAGTTTTTAAACTTAAAATGTTTGGTTGAGAATTAACGTATGTAAAACCCGGCAATTTTTCATCACATATCAAAACACGTCATGGTAATGATTTTTCTTTGTGTTCGCTTCATGAATTATTAATTATTAATGACTCTCTTGTGCTCTCATCAAGTTCGAAAACGTTCAAATTTTGTGTGAATCTTGACACCTCTCATCGTCATTTGGCCACGCACATGCTTGATTGTAGTAAATGATAATTGAACAAAACTCTCCCTTATTGTATACTTTAGTTTCAAAATAAATATTTTACAAAAGTATTGAGAAATATTTAATGCGTTGTTTTTAAAAAAGAAATATTATTAATGTTTGTAACCGTACACTGGATGCATAGAAAAGTCTTCGGTGCATCACATAATAATAATAATTCAGCAATATTCAATGGGTTTATTTCCAGCTTACAAACTACACTTGTGATTAGTTTCTAAATTACTCTATTTACTAGATTTCAAATATTTAATAACGTGAACAAGGCCTGGCTTCCAGTAACGATCATTTTCAAACCAGATAGCAAGACTTTGAACAATATATCATAACAGCTTTGAGGTCAAATAGTATATATATCAATCGGTGAATTGCACCCTAAAGCTGAACAAGACGATTCTAAAGATTGTAATAGGAAGGTCTCTTCCAAAATGTTTATATCTATTGCAAGGTATATCTAGATTATTATAGACTATTCATAATTACCTCACTGTTCTGCGTGCAACGAATATTTCAAGCTTGTCTCATCAACTAGAACTTGTCCAAAGAGGTTCTAGCTATCAATCATGATAACAGCCAATCACAATGGACATTGCACTTTGAGAGTGGTGCTACAGTGTAATGAAACAGGGTTCCCACAAAAGCATGTCAAATGTCACTTTTCATGACCTTGAAAAAATTCAAATTTCTAAATTTCGTATATGAAAAGCAGTGTCAAATATAAAGATAATCTCCAATCTAACACATACCGATGTCGAAATAAATCATTTTTATGTTTCTACAGACAACTAAAACAACAAGTCTATACAACATGACAGTCACTTTATAAAACATTATTATAGAAGCCAAAATATTAAATCACTATGGGCAAAAAAACAAATTCCACACGTTTCCCGGACTTGGAGTGTCAGAACCCAGTCTAACAACAACTAAAGCAACAGACCATATTCACCTCGTTGAGTTCGCTGTGCATTATGGGTAGTAATTTAGCGGAGTAACACAAATTTGCATTATGGAGACTGCAACTTCCCGAATTGAACTGGGAACATAGCATGTTGAATAGAACAGTGATTTTCAACCTGTGAGTAACCATGCGTAAATTTGGCGATTTTTATATACTGCCGTTCGTGTCAAACTTCTTTCGGCTGTAAGTCCCGTTGGAATACGCTTGATCTTCGAAATATTTCTCAACATATTAGTTATAGTAGTCATTGGTATAAATTGTTACTAGTATAAGTCATTGTCTTCCGCACCCAACCACCACCACCACCCCCTCCCTTCGCGACCGAAATATATTTGTACCCTCATCCCCGTATCCAATACTAAATTTCTTATGTTTTTCATTCTCTCTGACGAAATTTTCATTCATAAAACCCTAATTCTGTAATTTCCAGCTTCGCATTAGTTCATTACTGATGCATAAGATACCGTCGGTGATAGTCAACCCCGGGCCAGACAGTTTGACTACAAATTCACCATTATTCAACATGTTGAATAATATTATTTATTACGGATAAGGTCAAAAACATATGATTTCTGTCTGGACCAAACTTTGGGGGGCGGAGTGGGGGTTCCACGCAACCCACCACCTCTAAACTTCAATATTTTAATCCTAAAATATCTTAACTGTAGAGCAAAAACTGCCAACAAAGGTATTGCTTGCTCCAGTGTTCATTGTAGAACACATTTCTGCATTAAAATGTTCATTACATACATCCAAATTCTAGAAATGTACCAAAATAACTTGGCGCAACACATGGGTAGGGGGTACACCACGCAACTCACCAGCTAGACCGGTAAACATCCGGTCCTTACTGAGATCTAAAGTTTTACCTTATCCCTTATCCCCGAGTTACTCACCAATTACAACGATTTTGTGTAAAAGATCGTTCTAAATTCCTCTGATAAAAAAATATCAAGGTTTGGTTTAGTTATATGCTGAATTATTTTTCACTGGCTCGAAACAATCATTGACCGTCGTGGGCTATTATATACCGGCTCATTCATATGTTTAAATACAAACTGTAAATAATCCGGCAATGCTACTTCCGACAACAACATTCAAAGATATTAATAAACTTTCACCTTGTTTTTAGTTTGACAGAGTTTCAAAGAATAATCTTGCATCAAGGCTAACAAAACCTTATTTTAAAGAAGCTTTGTTACGGAAGAAGATGTACGAAATTCTCCGCAAATCAAAGGAAATCTATGAATAACAAATTACTGTGGTAGAAAAACATAAGCGGGATTATGATAAGTCGTAACGAAACGTGGATGAATAAAATTAGGGAAGAATAAACGGACTTCAAACGCTCAATTTAATTTCAGTTCGAGTTAAATATAACTTAAATAAGCTAAACTCATTCATGCTGTCAAAGTTGTTTGGTGTATTTAGACACTTACTATTTTCACACAATTCACCTAATATATAATCATTTTATCGTTTCTCACCGTGCTGAATAGCGGTTTAGATTACCAACAGGGTCCTTCCCCTAATCAGTCTCAGTATAAAGTTAATTTTCATGGTCTCAGTAAGACGTTTTTAAGGACCCATCCCACACAATTCCCCAACAATTTATTCCAAAAAAACCTCTTTCATTTTGCTAAGAACTATATGCTACTGAGTTTCTTGGGAATGTTTTTAGAAAACTAATGGACTTTTGAGTACTGAATTCAGACGTAAAAAATTAAGGACTTTCATGGTTTGGGGGACCCGTAAAACCCGCTTACAACTCGTGTTTTCCGACTGTGAAGGACCCTTTATTGCAAATAGTCGTGAATCCCCCTCCTAACGCCAGTGTCAATGTTCATCTCACTATCAGCCACATTGATCTGTTTTCTCGCGCAACTGGAAATTTACCGATAAGGAAGGGAGGAGGATGAGGAGGGGGGGGGGGAGGGGGTAAACCATGACTTCGCGCCACGTGCATGGCTGGTAAAATGTTTGTTATTCGGTTCGCGAGATTTCGAAATATCGCCAAGTGTCATTTATAATAATTCTTGTTCTATCTTCATATGATCATGTCCCTAGTTTTGTCAATTGTTAGCATGTTTATCTCTGTCTGTGTCTGTGTCTGTGTGTCCGTTTGTGTGTGTATGTGTTCCGACAGTTGACTAGCTTGCTCCTGTAGTCAACATATCAAAGCACACATCACACACTCGCACAGGTTTGGTCAGTTCGTACTTGACAATCGGAATCTGTTTAGAGGAACACTTGGAGCACAGCAGTCGACCACAGTGGCGGCTGAAATGACACAACAGCATTGATCTAGTCGGCGATATGCATTTACTTAAAAGGTCAGGGTCAAAAATTGCAATAACTTTTTAAGTTCATGTTGGGTAATTTGTATCATATTTGTTTAGTTCCTGTTCCTGTCATTTATGGAATAGTTTTAGTCATTAAAAATTGAAGAAACCATTAACCATGGGAGTGCTAAAATGCTAAAAACCATAAAAGACAAAGACGCTTTCGGTATAATCACCAAACATAAAACAGGGTCGGGGACACTCGTAACATTCTTATATGGATAATATAGACCTAATACACTACTTTACTAATGCAAATTTGTTCCCGTTCCAGGTCACTCAGGGTGCAAAATATAATGACTCGGTCATATTTTGTCTAATTACTTCAACAAATTGTGGAATTAATGAACCCCGAGTGAACTGGAACGAGACAAAATTTGTATTAGCAAAGTAGCGTATTCAACAAAGGTTGATCTATTCTTACAAAACATAAAACATAAAAGGCATGACCCAAAGGAATTGTGGTAATGCTAACATTTGCCCCATCACTGTATATACTGGTACCGAGCTGTTGTTGGGAAAACCTAACGTGGGAGACACTGCACAGTAATAACACTACACACTAATAAGTCCCTACCTACAATTCCTTATGTTACATCTTTTATGTTTTGTGTTTTCCGAAAACAGGTTAACCTTTCTTGAATACGCTATTTAGCAATGCAAATTTCCTCTCGTTCCAGGTCCCTGAGGGGGCAAATGTGATTGCTCTGCTACAGTTCGTCCCATTAATTCAACAAATTGTTCAAACTTTGCCCCCTCAGGGAACTGGAACGAGAGAAAATTTGAATTGGTAAAGTAGGATAAACAGCACGTACCAGTGATGTTTTCGCGTCTTCACCGTAAATTTTACTCCACACTCGTGGCAAGTAGGACCATCAGACCATGGCGGCTCCGCGTTCAACATGTCTGTTGTGGAACAGAAACAACCTGCATCAGTGGGCGTGTCACGCCTCTACGTGAGGGTGGTACTTCACAGCCTAACAATTCTTATTTAACAATGTATTTGAATTTTAGAAGCTGGGTTAAATGCGGGACCGTTACTCCAGTTACGTAGCGTATTCAAAGTAAATTAATGCAGTTTAAATCAGGCAAAAAAGGCACGATTTATCAGTGGTTTGTCGAGGCAAGGCAAGGCAAGGCAAGGCCAAGGCAAGGCAAGGCAAGGCAACTGAGGCCAGGCAAGACAAGACAGGACAAGACAAGAAAAGGTAAGACAAGAAAACGCAAGGCAAGGCAAGGCATGTACCTTTTGCAGAATTTACAATAATTTCAATGGCAGATATATAAGAGTATATTGGGGTCATTCCTCGGGTGGCATTATTTTGTTTTGTTCCATCAGCCGGCTACATGCGTTCTATTCCGATGTTCTCCTAATAACACCGTTTAGCCTGGTATATTGTCACAGAGCACTGTCCGAAGCAAACTTGCAGACATTTCCAGGGGAAGCAGACCTTTCAGAATCGCGCCTTCAAAACTTGCAAATCCGAACCAACTTGGAAGATATGGTGACTCACCTCCCTCTCCAGATTCTGGATCCGCCCCGTAATATAGGAGAAATGAACAGTCTAGAGATTTTACGACACGGAGTACTTGATACAGCAGAGTTAATCGGATAGATAGTCCCCCAGTGTTCTTACTTGCAAAAGAGTCAGAGCATTTACTTAATGTAATAAGAGGAAAAGTAAATATAAAAATAAATAAATATTTAGCAATTTAAATCCAAATATATAGGTATAAAATGGTCTTACCCAAAAGTGTGAAGAGCAGCTTTCTGGTGGGTACCTGCGCATTAAATATGGACACTCCAAACTTATTTATGGTCGCCAAGCTTCCTCCCGCTCGTAACATCTCGCGGCACAGTCGAGCCGCGCCATTAGTGTACGCGAGGAACAAGGCTACAGAGAACAAAATCAAGTTGCACACCAATGATAAACATGTTTTTTTCACCATACGTGCATAATGTGACTATATTAACGATGCCATAACTCCATCTTGATGGTATATTAACCAAGTAATAACAAAAGCCCAAGATCTATGCACACGATTCCTCTTTCAACTTTCCTTGATCCACAAACACCAACACCAACACCAACACAAACACAAACACAAACAAACAAACACAAACACAAACACAAACACAAACACCAACACCAACACAAACAAACAAACACAAACACAAACACAAACACAAACACAAACACAAACATACATACATAATAATAGCATACATAATTTCTCAATTAAAGTTGCCAGTCACTGGCACAAATAGTGTTCGATGCCTTGGTAGAGCTGTGACAAAACATTAAACAGAAATTTGAGGATAAAGGTAAAAACTGTTAAAAACTCTGATGATTCTCTAGCAAAGCCTGAAACCTAGGTCACAGAGTTTTTTAAAACAGTTTTACATTTATCCTCAAACTACTACTGAATACCGCAATTCAGATACAGTAAACCCGCGAGTAAGAACCTGCATTTTCCGGGGTTAGCCTAAACAGGTTCTTACATAAATGGTGGTTAACATAAATTTAGGCTATCTAGGTTCTTAATAGGCAGCCTTAAATTTGCATACCTAATGATTGCTTATATATATTAATATTTAAATTGATAATTATAAACATGTCATAATGTTTAACATTAGAATTGACATTGCAACTACTGTACTCATCCAGAGTGATCATATTATATCATTTCTCTTGAAGTAAATATTTTAAATGATTTTTGAAAATAAGAACCTTTCTCCAAATTTTAGGCTAAAGAGGTTCTTATATAGAGGGGGTCTAAATGGTAAATTTTAGCCTAACAGGTTCTTAAATCTTAAGTTCTTAATCGCGGGTTTTTACTGGACTCGTGCACGTACAAGTACACATCAAAGGGTAAAATACACGGGCAGAAATAGAGAAAAAAAGAAAAATGCAAACAAATTCAAAATAACCTTTCTTTCATATAGAACTATAGAAAATTCTGCAGTTTTCAATCATAACTTAAGAAGAACTCCTTGTTTTGGCAAATCAATTAGAGAAAGCGTGATGAGATACACGGGAAAATATTTGGAATTGACCATCATATAATCTATAACAGTGAAATTAACTAATGCGTTAGATTAGCCAAAAATTGTATGTTTCGTTATAAATTCATAATGGTTGAGGTATTTCTTAAAATTGAAACAGCTATTTTACTTTACTGAGTCCAGTTTGGATGATATTAATGGTAATAAAAGGGAAAGAAACAAAATCAAAGAAAGTAATTGAGCATAGGCATCTGTCATATAAATGAAAGTGCTTATTCGCAGATAATGGCTGATGTATGGCATGAGTTTGATTCCACGGAAAGTACTTTGAATCAATTTATATTTAATTTTAATTAAAATATATTTTTATTTTTATTAAAATAGTTTAATTATATATTTTTTTAACGTTATGCTCGCCGAAATCAATTTAAGGTGTCTGAACACAGTTATTGTTATGGAACCGGTATACGTGATAACTATTTAGTTCTTACTCTTAACACTATGATATTCCATCAGATTATAGAGACATATCAGAATAAAAAGTTTTTGCTCTGCTTTTGGTTGCCATACTGTTTCCATGGCAACAAAATACCTCTACGAATAGCCTTTAAAATGACAAAATACAGCAATTTCTCA
>JANVCH010127283.1:0-13202 GCA_025505405.1 Epizoanthus rinbou | reverse complement strand
ATTAAGCTCTGAATTGTGTCTTCATTCCAAAATTTAAATTATATTTAGGCTACGTGAAATATATAATGTAAATGAGTAGATGTTTTGCTGTTTTTTATTTTTCTACTTCTAGTTGAAACAAATTAAATTGAAACATTTTTGTGGGCATGTATAATACAGTTAGCTTTAAAAAACCAAATATTGGCTGTAGAACAAAGTACTGTTTATATTTTTAGACGGATTAGCTATGTACTCAGTACTCGGTCAGACAACGTGAAAAATGTTTCAGTTCTTTTCAGAGTTTTAAAAAATTAGGTTTATCATGTAAGAGGAACCCATACAAACTGAACACATTTAATCTCATTTGGCAGATTTGGAAAAGCAGGAAGTAATGGGAGGTTGATATGACCACTTATTTGTGACCTCATGCTCACTGCACCTTGAAAATTGGGGATTTTCAACTTCAACATACTATGCATATTTTACTTCTATTTGGCATTCTTTCACACAGTAAAATGAAAACTACTCATCATTTTTTTGACATTCATGGGAAACAAATCTGTCTATGTTTGTTGTACAATGTGAGTTTTTTCCCTGAGAAAAAGAGGTAATTAAAAGACAAACATGGGGTCAAGAAATGTGGGAACTATTTGCCCTTAAATGGGATTATCACTGACAGGGGAAACAACAATATTCTGTTTATACTTGTAACATTTAGCAGGTTTATACATGTACACTGTACAGGCTGGATTAAGTATTTATATACTGTCGTGATTACTTTGCTTGCATTGGACAGTTCCTCTGTTCATTTTCTGTTGATTGTTGAGAAAGTAGTGACTTCATTATTTCATCATGCCTTATTCTGGGTATGTGAAATATACATTTTCATTGCCATTAGGCATTAATTGTTATAAATTTTTCACAGGACATAAATTGTAATTTGATAGACTGCGTTGGCAAGATATATACCAGATGTTTATGCTACCAATATTTTAAAATGATCTTGTCCTTAGATCACGTTTTGGAATTTTTGAGAAAAACCCTGGGGGTGGAGGAAATGGAATCTGGCAAAATTTGGTCATTTGTGGACATGCCCAGTTCCTGTGGACAAACACCTGATCTTGTCTAGAGATTTCATTTTGGGTCCAAAATCTGATGACTATGCCAGGTTCAGGTGTTTGTTTTAAACATTAGGCATAAGCAGTTGGTGATGCGTAATCAAATTTTGCCAGATCTTGTTTCATCTCCCACTCCCTCCCCCCTGCCTTTTTTGATCAGAAAGGCTAAAATGAGATCAATACAATAATAAAGAATATCTCCAATCACTCAACATGGTATCAAAAATGTTATGACTAGATATTCAGAAGAGCAGACATTCTGTTGCCCCTAAATAAAGGTTATTGGATTGTAAATGGATGGCAATCACATACTTCATATTTTCAAGGACACTAAAAATATTTTTAAAAACCAGGCAGCTGAAAGAATTTTAAAGTCATCGTAATCTTAGGGTTTTATATATATTTTTTAAGTGGTACCGTAAATCGACACCAGTTTTTGGCTTCATATAGTATTGTAATTTTAGCATCAGATTGTAGGCGAAGAGCTATATTTTTTATAGAAATACTGCAATAAAATCATTATTATTATTATTGTGGTTCTAACAGTACTTGTTAACCCAAATACTAAATTTAGAATTAACATCAACTCAAGAGGTCCCTTGAATTAATATATATTTATAATATATTAATACCTTAGGAAATGAAGAATCCTGTAGCAGATTCCACCAGGTCTCTCATGTCTGGCTTTTGTAAAGTTGAGAACTTCTTAAGTTCAGATCTTTCTCTCGGAGTCTTAGCAGCTCAGAAAGGCTTACATTTAGCCACATTTACCACCTCAGTGTGTATACTGCCTTAACTTGATATATAAATTCCAAGAATGATATTGTTAAAATATGCATAATCAGCAAATATCTTAGGTTGCCTTCAGGTCAATGATGATGCAGTCACAGATCAGTTTAGTTCTAGTGTTATACAGTGACGTTATGGAATTGTGGTAGAATAAAGTCACATTCCTGAACCAATGGAGGAAGGAAAGTGTCAAATGAATGTGTTCCCTGCATAGTATCGTTTACTTTTATTAACTACATGTAATTAATGAGAACGAAATTGCAACATGCCAAATATTTTATACATTAGTGGCTGCAAATCAGTTTTAGTTTTGACACGTGTAATGCTCAATGCATGTGGGGCCTGGTATTGCAACACAACAACATCACATTTCAGGATGGTTGCTTGTGGGAAATTTGAAGCAACAAAATAATAGTGAATCTAAATTGCTTGCCATTAGTTCTGACAACAGAATTATTGATTTTGAACTGCCAATCTGTAATACTTAACATCTCTTAGAGTATTTATGATTAGGATTTAGGGTATATAGATAGGTATCTTATTTTACATGAATGTAAAGTGCCATTGGAAATGCAAATTGAAAGGGCACTATATAAATTCTAACTATTATTATTATTATATTTCAGCCAGGATTCCCTTTAATTTTCGTATACTCAATACTAAACAACTGCTTAATTATAATAATATAATAATACATGTATCTTTATGAAATTTTTAAAGTTATACAATGGATTTACATGCTATAAATATCATATTTAAAACTGTAAAAAATAAGGTACTGTATCTAAAAGTGAAATATTTAATGATTAAAAGTGTCTAAAAATTTTACCCAACAAGTAGATGACAGGCCCTCAGAACAAATTATTTCTGATGTCTGTTTGTTTCTGAGAATGGAATCAATAGTTAAGTCAAGTTGCTACCAGATCTTAGGTATTTGCCTGGTGATGTAGCCTACATAGGTATCAAATAAATCAACTGCTACTCCTGTACATCAGCTCAAACCTTCCACCTTTACAGCAAAAGAAAAGCATATCAACTTTTACTTGCTTTATCCATCACTTGTCTTACTTGCCGACATATATCAGTAGAAAACTTAGTTGTTTTAGAAACTAGTCTACCAGTGCATAGGCGGCACTCTTGTTTGGGGGCAAAAAAGTTGGGACTTGTTTAATCACATGTGACTGAACACTGTATAATTGGAACAGGACTATGTACTGTGGGAGAAGCTGGGAAGAGAGATGTCTCCTACAGTAGGCCTTGTTTAATATGGCACCCAGTCACTTGTGACCGGACACTGTATGGGAAGAGGACTGCTGCAGGAGAGGCTGGGGAGAGAGAGATGTCTCCTACATTAGGACTTGTTTAATATGGCACCCAGTCACTTGTGACCGGACACTGTATCGGAAGAGGTCTGCTGCAGGAGAGGCTGGGGAGAGATAGACTTCTCCTACAATAGACCTCATTCAATGTGGCACCCTGTCATAAGTGTTCAAACAGTTCCCAACATTTTTGCCCGCAAACAAGACTGCCAGCTATGCAGGCAATGGTCCATGATCACATTTGTAAATTAGAGCTATGTTATGTACGGTTCATGTAACTTATTACTTGTAATTCTCTTACTATGTCAGATTTGTCATCACGAAGACTGCCAGGACAATGACAAGGGATCACCATTGCTTTTGTGCCTGAAGTGTGATGAGGTGCATCACTCCAACTCAACTGCCACTCATGCAAGATTCGATATTCCAGGTAGATAATAAGAGATTCTGTGGCTATCCAGAATGATATGTCTCTTGACATAATTATTAAAACCTAACAACATTAAGGTTTTGGTCTTATGTTTCATTGAAAATTGTTTTTATTTGGTTTTTTGACATACTTGTACTGGTAGTTGGTGTGGGAATTAAGCTGTCAAATGGATCAATATAACTATACATTTGGACAGTTACATATTAATTATATTTTATACCTATTTAAGTTATAATTATGTATTGTTTATAAATAATTGTAGTATGCCTTTTGTTGTTATCAATAACCACTAAAAACAGTTACCAGACATAATTATAGTTAAATGTCAAATGAAAATTGTTACTATTTATGTACTGCATTCATGGATAATGTACAGCATATTGTGAGACAATTCCCCACAGTCCAGATACTGCAAAACGACTGGGCCTATCTACCCCAATGATGCCATAAAGCAATGCTGCGTATATATGCTAATTTGACATGGAGAGCAAACCAGAATCCTTAGCCTGCACATGAATTGTGGTGTGACTCACACAATGCATCTCCTAATTGTATTGTTTCGTAGAGAAGATAAAGTAACACATATTTTGCCAAACAATAGCTTGTGAAATACTCATGACACACTGTTAAAAACACTCATTAGAGCATTGTTTTCTTGCATCATTTGGGCAGATGGACCCAGTCCAACCTTCTCAAACCCAGCTGGCAAGTGGCTCCTTTGACCACCTCCTCTGAAACTGAAACCACCTACATGTACTTCATGATCAGAAATGTTAGATTTAATAGAAGTTCTCATCCATAAATCATGAATATTTTGATTTTGATTTAATAAATATATATTAATTTGTTAACATGGTATTGAAGTATTAAACACCCCTTGCTAATACCTGGTATGAATATAAAATATTTTGAAGTGCATTAGTAACTAAGCTTGATTGTGAACTTACGCTTTCAAATCATTTTGAGACAGCTGCAGTCCTTTTAAAATTCTTAAAGTGATGATTACTGTACACATTATACATGTATGTAAATTGCCCTTGTATTGTCACAGCAAATGGTGGACAGCTGAACAGATCACCTTCCAGCCAGTCTCTTGCTTCAGATTCAGGTGCTGAAGATGATGTTGATGGAGAGCACTTGAAACCGTATGTATTAAATATTATACTTTCTTAGGTTGTACATGTACATGTGTAAGTAGTTGAGATGGTGTTTCCGGAATGTATTATATATGGTTATTTGGCTAGTCTTCTGACCATAACTTTACTATAACATGAATTTGTTTTCTTTCAGATTTTTCTGCCTGTTTAATTAGGATCCATTATTTAGTGCACATATTTTCTATTGTTTTTATAATTATATATATTTTATGTATTACTACTTTTATCCTATGACATTGTTATGTTCCATGAATCTAGGAGCTTAACGGCACTAATAATTTAGCAAGTGAAATGAACTGCAGAGTGTATTTTAAAGCAACTTAAAAGTTTGTAGCAGTCAAAGTGTATTAGTTACTACATACACATAATTAGATACCTGACTCACTCCGAACTCCAAACAGTTGTCAGGGTTTCAATAATTGCTTGTGAGAATTTGAATTATTAATTTTAGAAGTGTGATTTTATCACAAACACTTATCTTGTACTGTTATAAACTTGTATGAGTTTTGTATTCTGATTTGAAGTAATCTTACTTCTATCAGTCAAGAACGTAACTGTATTTTAAACTGAGAAGAGTTGCTACCTGAGGTCATGATAGTAGGCAATAATATTTCTTAGCTAGTGTGGCTAGTTACATGTACATAATTTTAATGGCTCGGGATGATTAGCAGGCTGCCTCAATATAATTATGTTACCATGGACAGGCTTATGTCATTTAAACTGTACTTTAAATACGTTTAAAACTATCACTTAAAGTCTGACATTATTATTATTATTATTATTATTATTGCTTCTTATATCTACATGTAGCTGGAAACTACCTATAACTGTGATAACCCCCCAAATCATCTGCTCTTCTGATATCCTAACACATGATCATATTTTGTTGTTGTTATTAGCATTAATTTTCCTATTAAATCTTTGTATTTTAATTACTGACAGTGACTGTTTTTATTATTTTTATTTTTGCCCTCGGCATGCAGTAACTGAAGTATGCTGTTTCACTTGCCCAGCCACATTCATAATTTATTTCTACAATTTTTATTACCTGTATGTCTTTTCGGATTATTTTGTGAACTTTTTCTTCTATAAAATAGTGAAGCCAATAAAATGAAATAAAATGAAATAAGATGTGTTGCCAAGAATTGAGTTTACTACATGATTATGAACATCAATCCTCTATTTCTCAACTAATTTTAATATTACTTACTTTATTATTTTATGATTTGTAATTTTAACAAAATATTAAGACATGATAAATCTAATTTATATAACATAATGTGAATGTTTGCAGAAGGTTCACAAATAATGTAGAAAGATTTTCGCATACCTACATGTACATCTACTAGCTCTCAATGATTGACAGAGTCCCTGCTGGGCGGAGTGCAATTTTCAAAAGTGTGTGAGTTTAAACTTTATAAGAGTATAGGATATAAATTTGTGTTCATGGTAATTTATCCCAAAGGTTGAGGGATATTTCAAAATATATACCGGTAATTAACTTATTTTGTTTTGCACTGCAGAGACAAGAAAACCCGAGGATACTCTTCTGGGAAGCGTATGTTTAAACTAACATCAGGAACAAAAAAGAAGCCTAGAAGACACAACACAGACGTAAGTTTTTAGACAAAACAATCAATTATTGAATTGCAATTGTATACAGTGTTATGTGTACATGTATGCCTATTAAAGGGTCTATGTCACGGCTATTTAAGGCATTTTTGCAATGTATGAAATTCTCCACAAATCACAGGAACTAAAAAAATAATAGGTTATTTACCGTGGTAGAAAAAGACAAGAGAGATGATGATAAGCCGTAAAGGAATGTGGATGGTTAAAATTGTGGAAGATTAAAACGGATTACAAACTCTCAATTTAATTTTGGTCCAGGCTAGACATTTAAAAATAAGTTAAATCCATTTGCTGTCAAATTTGTGTTTCTTGTATTTAGACACTTTCGGTTTTCACAATATAAAACCATTCTATAATTTCTTGTTATCCTGTTGAGCTTACAACTTGTGTTTCATGACTGTGAAGGCTTTGTTCCTGACATGACTTGAGAGCATGCGCATTACCGTGACATAGCCCCTTTAAGTAGGTCTCAAGTTGATTACCATTGGCTGTCAAAATTGTGTTTGTTCTATTTAGGCACTCGGTTTTTATACTATATACCGTAACCATTAAATCATTTCTTGTCATCCTGCTGAGCTTACAACTTGTGTTTCACAACTGCTTTGTTCTTGACATGACTTAAGAGCATGAGCATTACCATGACATAGCCCCTTTAACCTCTGATGATGATCATATGTTATATCTGTTCCACCATGGCCTGGCCCATCCGTTTAGCCATCACCCTTGCACGTTCTCTCCCTCTTTTTGTCGTTTCTGTTGCATTGCAAACAGCGTTTCGCCGTCGTCTTTGCTGAGCGATATTTTCCATCTCTGAGTCCTCTCCTTCTCTTGCTGGCACTTCATTTGGAACAACATTCTGAGACAACGGAGCCAGAGAAGCAGAAATTGGGCCGTGGCTTTGAATGAAACTGTTGTGGGCGATGTGCTCATTTCCTTCTCCCGTTGACAAATCTACAGACAGGGACTCTGGCAACAGTGGCATTGGAGTAGGATCTGAATGGCTTTGAGCCAATGTGCTGTGGGCGATATCTACTCCTGTCTGTTCCTTTCCTTCTTCCATTGGCATTCCAGCTGGTAGGTTTTCTGTCACAGATGACATCGGAGTAGGATCTGAATGGTTTTGAGGCAATGTGCTGTGGGCGATATCTACTCCTGTCTGTTCCTTTCCTTCTTCCATTGGCATTCCAGGGGGTAGGTTTTCTGTCACAGATGACATCGGAGTAGGATCTGAATGATTTTGAGCCAATGTGCTGTGGGCGATATCTACTCCTGTCTGTTCCTTTCCTTCTTCCATTAACATTTCTGAAGGTAGGGTTTCCACAAGCGATGAGAGTGGAATAGTGTTTGAACGGATTTGAGGGCGACGTATCCTGGCATACATCGGAACGACCGGAACGTATTCCAATGGGGGAAGTTGTTTCGGTCCGCGCCTTATTGGTGGAATAATCTTTGTTCTAGGACGAGTTGGGATTTCTGTCTGTTTATCTTCAGGTGGTGAAGGTCGAGGTATTTTACCTGCATATTGCCATTCCATTGACATTCCAGCGGGTAGGCTCTCCGGAAACGATGACATTCTATTAGGATCTGAACGGGTTTGAGTCAAACCTATGCGGGCATACATCGGGACGACAGGAACGTATTCCAATGGGGGGAGTTGTTTCGGTCCGCGCCTTATTGGTGGAATAATCTTTGTTCTAGGAGGAGTTGGGATTTCTGTCTGTTTATCTTCAGGTGGTGAAGGTCGAGGTATTTTACCTTCATATTGCCATTCCATTGACATTCCTGCGGGTAGGGTCTCCGTCAACGATGGTATTGGCATAGGACCTGAACGGGTTTGAATCGAGCCGCTGTGGGCGATATCTACTCCTGTCAAAGCCTTTCCTTCTTCCACTGGCATTCCAGCATGTAGGCTCTCCGGCAACGATGACATTCTATTAGGATCTGAACGGGTTTGAGTAAAACCTATGCGGGCATACATTGGTACGACCGGGACGTACTCCAACGGAGGAAGTTGTTTCGGTCCCCGCCTTATTGGTGGAATAATCCTTTTTCTAGGAGGAATTGGGATTTCTGTCTGTTTATCTTCAGGTGGTGAAGGTCGAGGTATTTTACTTTCATATTGCTCGCAGCGTTCGAGAAGTGATGGCTCTTGACTAGCACTTTCAGTCGGAATAGAACGTGATGTCAATTTCGGTAGAGTTGGAACACTGCTTTCACGTTTAGCGTTCCTTGGGCCGTTTCTCCGACGCTGTTCCTGTGAACTGTACATTCTAGTTTGGGTTTAAGTTACCTGTTATATAACTTGTTAAACATTAATTTGCGATACTTGAACTGGGTGTTGTAGCAGGACTGGCTTTCTTTCTGTGAGCTCGTTCGAAGAAAATGTTTTTCTCATTGAGCCAGTTTGATTTATATATCTTTGTCCTGATAATATGCAAAACATCATTCTCAAAATCAAATGGAAACCTCTCTAATGTGTTTTTGCACCTTCAGTGATTGTCTCGTGATCTCGAACAATAATTATTTTCTGACTAAAACGTAGTGATCTTTGAAAATGTTTGGCGAGTTTACTTGTTGATATTAATGTGGGCCAACTTCTTTAACGGTTATCGGTGTAGTATATGTGGATACGAATGTGAGAATGTTTTGTGATTCGATCTTTGAAAAATAATGGCCCCAGAGTAGTTATTGCCTCTTGAAAGTAACGTTATTTGATCAGGTAACTAGACAACTGATTACTCTGCTAGTAACTTGTCTTCACACATACCGACAAGGAACGCCCACCTTTAAAGGTCTTCATTATCAATCTCGTAATTAATTTCCAAGGCAACAGATCAAACCAATTTCTACACCAAAATTCTCTTTAGGGAGTAGGTAAAATACATGGTGCAAATAGGTTTCAATTTATATTGTCACCCGACGCAGTCTTTATCCCATAGTACCACCCCACCCCACCCCAATGAGGAGGCAGCTTGGTTCATGAGTAGGTGCTTAGACCCGGGGCCCTGAGTTCAGCCCCAATCTCCACTCATTCGTGTGCTTGCAGCTGGTGATCCCATGTTCGGTAATAGCTCTGCCCCACAAATTAGAGATTTACCCCAGTTAAATTTATATCGACTATTTCAATAATTTTTGAATGTATGACCCCACTAGCTTTGCTGATTTAGTTTTTGCTCCGAAAGACCAAGTGCATTTTTAGAAAAGAAAGTGAAATAATAGTAATGGTATTGCATTTATGTTGCACACTTTCCATGGGAATATGCTGAAATGCGCATGACAGAATCACAGAGATCGAACAAAAAGCACTGAAGGCGCCGTAGGTTACGGCTATATGGTCCATGCAATACACAGTAACCTATCAATCAATCAATCAATCGAACAATCAATCAATCAATCAAATCTTTATTCATACCGAATTATAGATGTTATAGAGAAATCAATAAAATAACAAATAACATGAGGTGACAGCACGGCTCATGAAAGCTTATATACATTAGCCTACTCTTATCCATACATGATCTCAATATACAGTAACTTGTGTCAGTAGAGAGGGTGCCAGACCACAACACGGGCATTAGCCTACTCTTATCCATACACGATCTCAATATACAGTAATTTATACCAGTAGAGAGGAGGTGACAGACCACAACACGGCCATTAGCCTACTCTTATCCATACATGATCTCAATATACAGTAACTTGTATAGTAGAGAGGATGTGACAGACCACAACACGGCCATTAGCCTACTCTTATCCATACATGATCTCAACATACAGTAAGTTACATAGTACAGAGGAGGTGACAGACCACAACACGGGCATTAGCCAACTCTGTTGTTGTAATTCTTGCCCTGATTACCCATCATGCACTTACAACCGTAACACAGGTCTATACCAATGGTGATGCAGAGCATGACCCCGAACTAGAGCCAACTAGAGCGACTTTGACTGAAGATCACGGAGGTGAAAATACCGAAGAAGCGGGCGATCTTCGAAACATGTCTCTGCCGAGAAGTTATTCAACTCGTCTTCTCACAAAACACCACTCTACCCCTTAAATCGAACTAATGATAAACTAACCATCCTTTTCCCTACACCCAATAGATGATCTCCAAAATGGAGACTTGCATCCCTCGCTATGAGCCCTATTTGAGTACATGTACCTGAGGATACCCTGGTACCATGAACACCCCACAAACCCATTATAACAAACATGCCCCTGCAGCAATCTCCCACACAATTCCAATTCCACAAGCTAATCCACCACCAAATGCACCAGGACAGGATAATATGTCTAATGCCAATGGTATCAGTGTCCAAATACCCAATTATATAAAACAAAGAAAATGAGATTTAATAGTTTAAATGTTAATTGGCAAATGGTTGTTCCCCAACCGTATGCTAATAAATATAATATTTATAGATTTGTGTTTAATATGGTGATATGTTACTTGCAACATTTATTAAATAACATTTCATCTCAATATTATGGGTGACCATATTTGTGGACTGTAACAATCTTTCTATAATATTATAAACTTCCATTGCATATTTAATATGGAGATTTTATGGAAACTTTTGTTGTCATTAGGTTTTAATATTATGACCCTACTCCACACTCTGCAAGTACTTCAAGTCAGATATGGAGGCATGAAATATGATGACCCACGCACCCCATAACAGGAGCTCAAAATTGCATGACCCACCCCTTTGGGGAGGCACAAAACATGGTGACCCACCCCCTTTGTGCTCCGACCCACCCCCCCTATACTTATTGACCAGTCCCTAATTATTAAAACACAACATACGAAGCACAACACAGGGAAACACCGGTCTTAAGTCATGCAATAGTTGTTACGGTCATATACGCCAAAGAATGAAGAGGCCCTGCATTTGGGGAAAATTCGAGTTTTGACCCGTAGCAGAACAGATTGCTCTAAATATTTCTTGGCTTCTACTCTAATTTTATGGAATTTCCTGACAAGTTTAGTGAAACGTTCACATTGTTTCGTACCATCGCCAGACAATGCAATATTGATACTAAAAACAACAGTCTTGAGTGTTGCTTTCATTGGCAATAAGAAAATTACTGAAACCCTGTGTTTTACATTTTATTACTTTAATTTGTTTGTGAAATTTGTGAAGAAAAGGGAGCTTATGAGGCCGGATTAATCTGTCCTTATTTCACGGATTTGAGAAATACATGGTTTTCTTTTTTAAAAAAAAGATAAAATAGAATGATACTGAATAGCTCGAATAAAGATATGATACTTGCCTTGTGTTGTGTTTATGGCCCTCGATTCCGAGCTATTTTAATAGCGGTTTAAGAAATCGGGCACGACATTTCCATACATATTAGAATAAATTATGGCAAATTCAGCATCAAGTTCATTGGACCCACTCTTTGGAATCAAATTGATGAAAAGTTTAAAAACCTGTCACTGATCACTGATGAAATCATTTAAATACAAAATGAAAGAATTGCTTCTAGAGGGCTACTTACAACAGCAATTGACCATAATAAAAAAGATGGCAGCTGTACATTTAACCACAATACCTTGCGAACCTAACACAACGAATAGGCACAGAGAATGCCATATATTTTTGCAAAATTTGTCCCTGTATTAAAAACATTGCAAATGCTAGCTAGGTTTGACATTTTTAGGATTAGTGCATTTTTATGAGTGTTTTTAGGGTTTTCGTGCGCTAAGAATTATGGGTAAATGTACCAGTCACCGTCTTTTTTATTATGGTCAATTGTTTCACCTGCAGTCTGCCTGACTAAACACAGATATTGATGTCTTGCATTGATACTGTCCAAGATCAACAGTATAGTCTTGTTAACTTATCCTAAATTCCTCCTGAAAATATAACTGTAAATGTGGTCTACTGATGTACCACTTCCATAATAAACTTATTTATTAAAATGCATGCTCAGTACATGTTTTAAAAGCTTTCTATATAGGAAAGAATAGCAGTTGCCAAGTTCTTAGTTTTATAAAGAATCATAATTAGTTTGGAGATAAATTATAACATACATGTACACTGTATTAGGCTTGCAACTGACATGCAATTTATTCTGCTCAGTGAGTTACATGTAAGTTAATTTTAAATTTGTTGCAGGTGTATCCTCAGAATGGATCATCACTGCCGTATCCTTTGTTTATTACAGTGTGGTGACAAGAACACATTGCAGTATAATTGGTATAAATAATATTAATATGATAATCATGTATACATTTTAATAATTGTGTTAAGTGAAAATGTCTTGTGTCTGGTATAATGCTATATTATTATAGTGTCCCTGATTACATGTAGTGATCAAATTGTCGGCTAGAGGTTTTTTGTCACTTTCTATCTATCGATCGATCGATCGATCAATCTATCTATTATCTATCTATCTATCTATCTATCGATCTACCTACCTATACCTACCTACCTATCGATCTATCTATCTATCTATCTATATATCTATCGATCGATCAATCCATCTATTATCTATCTATCTATCTATCGATCTACCTACCTACATGTACCTACCTACCTACCTATCGATCTATCTATCTATCTATCTATCTATCTATCGATCTACCTACCTACCTACCTACCTATCGATCGATCTATCTATCTACCTATCTACCTACCTACCTACCTACCTATCTATCTATGTATCTATCTATCTATCTATCTATCTATCTATATATCTATCTATCTATCTATCTATCTATCTATCTATCTACCTATCTATCTATCTATCTATCTATCTATCTATCTATCT
>JANVCH010127172.1:0-13204 GCA_025505405.1 Epizoanthus rinbou | reverse complement strand
ACGGCGAAAAACATAACATATCAACTTTTAGTTGATCAATCCCATCATTTAGCTTACTCGCCGACGTAGAAAACCTAATTTTTTTTAAAACTAGCTACCAGACGTTTTTCAAAAGGCTTTTTATTGTTATTGTTACCAGGGGGGAGCTTATTTTGGAGATCATTTTGCGTTGGAAATGCATGACTCGTCTGGTATTTTTCTGAATCGTACAACAGTAAACAGGGACATTAAGACATCCTTATTGCATGTGTAAATACTGACAAATCAAACTACTTAAACTGACTCCTCATGTCAACTCGATTCGTTCGATCCTCGTCTGTCCATGGTATACGCACTCAGCCCTTCACAAGCCACGAGTGTTCCACTGGTTGCGTACGTTTCGTTGGCGGCATTCGGTCTAATGCATTTATTTAAAACGGATACTAAGATAGTGGGTAGCTGCGATCACAAAATCTGTCTACAATATTTTGGTACCACAAAACAAAATTGTATATTATCCCTTGTTCATTGAGGTTGCTGTTTTAGATTTTATGGTAAGCGATTTTACTACTTTCATTGGTACATTTCTGTCTCATAACGCGCACATAACACACAGTGACACGGGTCACAACGGGCCGGACAGACAGACACATGGACACATGGACACTTACTACGGATCGATCAGACAAAACTACATCGACACGTATTTATACTACAGGCCGGACGCCTTGTAGCGTGAGTGAGTCTAGTGTCTAGAAAATCAAGTTATCTGTATATTGGCAAGTAAACTAAATGCTGGAATTGACCAACTGAGAGTTAATGAATGGTCCTCCAGAATCCTAAATGCTAACAAAACTTGGCTTGTGCTCAAATTACTCTTAAAATTTTGAACGATGTTTGCTTTCCCGTAATCGCAAATGATCGTAAATCAGTGCTTGCATGCTCTTGATCGCAAAGCATAACGCTGTGCTCGCAAAAACTATTCGATACCCCTGAAAAGTCCTTTTAAATCTTAGACCTTCGCCGCAAAATCTCAGCGCATTACCTCTTAGTTTATCAATTCCATCACATTGTAGTGATTAACTAATGCTCCGTTTGCAGCTCAGCTCAACTGATTTGGATCACTTATCGTTGTCTGTGTGTTATGGTTCTAAAGAAAACAGATCGTTTCAGAATGCGTCTGTGTAAACGAATCCTGGTGTAGCGAGTGTCTCACTTCTGTTGTGAGTTTTTTTACAGAGTTTCTGCAGATCTGCTTGTTTGTTCCTCTCGCGTTGTCTTCGTAATCATTTCGACTTACTCTCTCGCAATCTAACACCACTAATCGCACAGTAACCGGTGAAATCAGTTTGGAGAAATCAAGATTGATTTAATCAACTAAAATTAAGTTGATGTTTATGCTTTTCGCTGTGAGGGCGGTAGGTTTAAGCTGACGTTTCGAGCGCTAGCTCTTCGTTAGAGTTCTCTTTGCTCTGACGAAGGGGTAGCGCTCGAAACGTCAGCTCAAACCTACCGCCCACACGGCGAAAATCATTAACACCAAATCTTGATTTGGCCTACTCGCCGACGTAGAACCAAAGTTTGGAGAAACCTATGATACCTCGGATAAGGGGTATTATATTAAGTTTCATATTATTATTATATTATATTATATTATCGAAAACTCACCTTGGAAATCAGATTGTCTGTTTCTACTTTCGGCTTAGATTCGATTTCTTCTACAGTCAATCTTCAGTTGTACTGAGATACCCACTTTCTTTTCATCTGTCTTCTTCGCCTTCCAAGCTCAGATGAAATGTCTCCCTAACTAATTCTCGATTTATGTATTTTCACTCCGAATCATAATCAATGGATCATGACAAACAATCCCACGTGGTTGATTACGCTGTCCAATCAAATACAATATTTCTTCATGGAAACCAACTAACTTTTCCGACACTTCAAAACATTCATACGGCCCGGATTTGATTGGTTACAGGAATTCGAAAAGCGACTCCATATTTGGTACCGCTTATCTTCAACTGACAAACATGCTCGAGGTCTGATTGGTGAGGTAAATTCGCAAAAACAACTCCTTATATGGTTACGTTTCCTCATAGAGGAATCACAGGGAATGTATAATTTGGTAAACAACACGGACTATGACTGGTGACACAAATTTGAAAGCAACTCCCTATTTGGAACCGCTTATCTAAGATGTTCAGGAAAATCTACTGATCAGCTGATAAACATGCTCGAGGTCTGATTGGTGAGGCAAATTCGCAAAAACAACTCCTTATATGGTCACGTTTCCTCATAGAGGAATCACAGGAAATTTATAATTTGGTAAATAACACGGACTATGACTGGTCGCACAAATTGGAAAACAACTCCATATTTGGAAACGCTTATCTAAGATTTTCAGTAAAATCTACATAAACTGACCAACTGATTTTCAATTATTACTTTTCTCCATTATCCGTGGACTAAGCTAGTTCGGAGAACTGTTTACCTCGCACCCTTCACTCGGTTATTTACCATCAGCATTCACAGATTATATTGTAAGCAGTTATTCTGTAAGATTCAGATTTAAGAGGGGAAACACTACCCACCGACACCCCTTCATCAGATCACGCCAGTGAAGACCGGTGTGGTGTAGAGTTACCTATAGAATAGCTTGGCCTGTCAAACCCACGCTATGATTGTATATTGCATCTGCCCTGCCATAGGGAGCCCGTCAACTCTTATGGTGGTGATATGCATTCCCAACATTTATACATTGACTGTAACAGAGAAGTAACATTGGCCAGAAAGTGGGGGAAACGCTACCCGCGTAGCGAGGGGTACTCCATCACATAAGCTACATAGGTATTGGGTTTGGTTTTCGAGCCATTATGGTCTGAAATTGAGTATACATTTTGAACATTTGGTCTGAAATTGGGTATACATTTTGAACATTTGGTCTGAAATTGGGTATACATTTTGAACATTTTGGTCTGAAATTGGGTATACATTTTAAACATATTGGTCTAAAATTGGGTATACATTTTGGTCTGAAATTGGGTATACATTTTGGTCTGAAATTGGGTATACATTTTGCACATATTTGTCTGAAATTGGGTATATATTTTGCACATATTTGTCTGAAATTGGGTATGGTTTCTAGAAGAAACTGTGGTGACTTGCTCTGTTATCAGATATTTTGGGGTACTTCGCAAATATTTACACCCAAAGTACTTAGGGTCAGGTTTGAAATTTGGTAGGGAAATTTGAATAATTTGGTCTGAAAATGGGTAAGGGTTTCGCGAAGCGGCCCATACCCACCAAAACGTTTGAGGAGTGCCCCCCGGGACGCAACCTTCACCAGACA
Source organism: Epizoanthus rinbou (assembly GCA_025505405.1). Lineage (NCBI taxonomy): Eukaryota > Metazoa > Cnidaria > Anthozoa > Zoantharia > Epizoanthidae > Epizoanthus > Epizoanthus rinbou. The sequence continues at coordinate 9,876 of JANVCH010127172.1, read as the reverse complement.
CCTGCGCAAAGCCCCATTGTGGTCCACAGCGGATCGTGTCCATCTGATCTGGAATGAGGAGTACCGTCATCCCTTATGGTGGTAGCGTGTTTCTAGTTCAACAAAATCAGTCTGTCTCTCCATTATACATTATACACTCAACGTTTCACCTAATACGGCACGGCAGATAATTAAAGAACAATGTTCCTTTATTTTTCAATTCTCCTAGTTTCTCTTTCACGTTAGCTTCAATGCTGGTTGGCCTAGCAGGAATCTCGACAAAATATTGGTAAATGAAACTTTTACTTTTTGACATATAGAGATCTTGTGTCGTTTTGCGAGTGTATTTAAAACTGCCATTCCGATGTCTGGTCTCACCGGCTCACGTGAAATGAACCAATCCCAGGCGCTCCACATGCATTGAAGCACACTGATTGGTTGATAATTTTAGAATATTAATTCCTAAGTCCGTAGCTGTCCCTCTTATCGTGAGAATGAAACTGTAATGCCTGGTTTACACTAGTGATGGAGGTGAAGCCAGAGTTCATACAAACACATGTAAAACGGAGACGGAATGGAAAGGAACGAAAGGTTTTTATCTGGTCTCCGCTTCCATCTCCGTCGCTAATGTAAACTAGGCTTAAGAAAATATGATGTTTCAGTTATGTACAAAACTTAATTTGAGTAATAATAATAGTAATAATCGGGAATTTATATGGCGCAAGTATCAATATAACAATTTTCAGATGCGCCTTACAAATGTATAAAACAAATACAATAAAATGTAATAAAATGTACAGTGTTCATAAGCTTTGGAAAATAAAAAGGTTTTAAGTTTCTTTTTAAAGGTAGTTAATTCGGGTAACAGTTTTATGTGCATAGGTAGTGCGTTCCATAGTTTTGGTGCTGCTGAGGAAAAGGATCGATCGCCAAATTGGTTTGAAGTTCTTGTACTGATTAGTAGAAGTTTACTGTTAGATCTTAGACTGTAGGAGGATTTCTGTTTGAGCACTTGCAATGGCCTTAGAAATGCATTACCACAGCCCCAATAGACGCAGTTACTATGATAAGATAAAACCTTGAGGTTTCTATTATTATCAGCTGCTAAATTTAGCGAATTTTGCGAGTTGGGCGGAAATCGCCATACTTAGTACTCGCAAAAATTTGTATTGGTCCAATTTAATACACGTGAATTTTAAGCATTCCCTCCCATCTAATGAAAACAAAATTAAATGTAATCGCCTGGAACTTCTTAATGCAGTATTTGTGGAACATGTTCCTCCGTTACCTGAACCATGCCAAGATAGATTAATCAAAGAGCGTGTAAAATATCGTGAAGTCACAAAGCCACGGAGTCTTCGGATTGACTGCCTTTGACTCTGCTACAATCATACAGCAACAAAAATATCTGCATTCTGATTGGCGGAGAGAAGAGCTGTTCAAATTAAGTGCAGATATTTGTAGATATAGTTATGAAATGAGTGCAGGATGTTTAAATTACTCTTCTCATTGTTCAAAGTAAGGGATTTTGAAATGTTCGGAAAGGGTTCGGCAAGTGTTCGAATATTATTTTTGGTAAAGTTTGGCAATCATTAAAAATGTTCAGAATATCACCGGAAGGGTTCGGAAAATCTTCGTAAATATTTGGAAAATCTTTAGGTAATCTTTTGAAATCTTTGTAAATATTTAAAGAATCTTCTAAAATTTTGGACAATGTTCGGAAATGTTCGGAGGTGTTCGGAAAGTTATCAGAAATCATCGGAAATGTTCTACAATTGTCACACTAGAATTACTAACGTTTCACATGAATTACGAAAAATCTTTAATTATATTATTCTGACAATTCTAGCATTCGTGCCCGAAGCTCTTTTGTTAAGGTTAAACTGATTTACTTGTGAATATTTATATCGGCCAAATCGCACTCCAAACTGTGTAATGACTGGTACAATCAGACGGTTGTTATTTGATTGTTTATCGTCTTCAGTAGTTCTCAATCATTATTAACATGAGTATCGCTGTGTATAGACAGGACTGAGAATAATACTAATAGAGAAATATCGTATCTGAGACGACTTGCACAATTTCCCAAGGGACACGACTGCCTCTTCTCTCTAGGTATTTTGGCCTTCTGGTACTTTCGCGCAATATTGAAATGCCACGTCATTACCAGCCACTGCACTGGGTGTGTTTCTTGGAGCTGGCGTCCTCATACTACCTCTATGCCTATAACTAACAAGATGCACGCTGGGGATTTGCTGTTCTTCGTCGTCTTCTTCCAGTTCATCGCGTACGAGAGGAAACGAGTTGCTTTCGACGCAACGCAATAATTTCCGCCATAATTTTCTCCTAAATACTTTTAACTGGAAAGCGTATGCTAGTGGATTAAGTAGTGGCGAGGAAATACCAACTGCGACTGTAATAATTCTCAATATAACTCTCAATCGATCATTTATGAGAATTCTGGGGAAACTTACAATGAACAAACATACAGTGTGTGTAACGTAAGTAGCTAAAAACACTGCAATAACTATCACAAACATCTTTGTCACTTTGTGTTTTTTGTAATCCAGCGCATTATGTTCCCAGGAAGCCTTAATGGTGCGCATGCCCAAGTAGCCTGTTAAGCAGACTGGAATAGCACAGGTTGTGAAATAATAGACTGGCCCTGAAATGTAGTTGTCTCCTAACACAGTGCATTGCCGAATCACTGCCTTCTCTACTTTTATGCTGATAACATTTGCTTCATAGAACATGTATGAAGACAAGATAATACCGCTGATCCAACAACATGTAACATATTTCTGTACCTTTTTGAAAGTCATAGCAACTTTCATTGGATGAACTACGAGATAATAACGATATACAGTTATTAAAACTATATGAAAAAATGTTACCATGTTAGCTGCCATGTAAATAAAATACGTTGCTTTACAAAAAAGAGCATTGCTAGTAAGGCTAGTATTATACATAAGCAGTAAACACGGACTGGCTATCGCACAGGAAAATATATCAGCAAACGAAAGTTGCCGTATAAAATAATATGACATATTGTACCTTTTTCGGTTGTTAACATTGAGTGTAACACCTGCAGTTGGAAGGTATTTCTTATAATTTATAGTTACAAGTTGAACGAGTCTGTTTAACACAAGCCCTGTCACTACAACTAGGACAGACAGCACCGTAAAGAGACGTAGAAGCAATCCCATGTTGGAATCTGTTTCGTTAGATCGCGGTGGCACTGGAACTTCTCGAAAATAAACCAATCATTATTCTGGGAATATTGCGAAGCGTCGTACTCTGTCGCGAGCGAGACGTGGTTCTTGATTCATCAAGACATCAGGATAGTTCACGATTCTTCAGTTTTCATCGTTCTTCATCAATAGCTGGACCTGTGAACAAAAGGGAATTATTCTTCCACGCCACTACATTTACGCTTTTTGTGGTAAACGAAGAAACAGCCGCCATCTTGGGGATGATGTATTGTTGGGTGACTACACTATAACGGCGTAAATAGTGTTCATTTTTCTGCACAAATTCTACAGTCTTTGTTTCGATAACGGTTGCAATACACAACCCCAGTCTATGTGAACGTCCGTGTCGTACCCTGGGCATTTCATAATATGACTGACCCAAGATGATCGCCATTTCTTGACATAATTTCGTTCAAGCTCACTACACTCACAAGTTCATTCAGATCATTCTACGAGCATTATATATAGTTTTCTTCGTGAGTTAGTATTAGAAATGGACTTTTAAGTCTAAAATAACTGGTACATGAGTCAGCTTGAGTCAATTTAAAGGAAACATAAGTCTAATTAATTCATCAATTTCCGAAGAAGGCTAGCACTAGAGATGTGTTCTTCAAAATACCTGAGAAACAAATGAACACAACTGTATAATTCATCGACACATTACTTTTACTTATAGTAAAACATAAACGAGACTGATATGAACCTTACCGGCAATTTAAAGTCGGACTCTCCAACGATTGATTTCACTGTCGATTCGGTTGTTTTGTCAAACAGTAGCAGCAATGTATCCTGTTCTTACAGATAACGCCGGAATCTCTTTTAGCACTGGCTTTATCGACTTTTCATTGGCTCCCTGATTCGATTGATTGACATGACTCACCAATGTGCATCTCACCATTTGGTTGGATTTCGTCCTTATTTGGTTTATGTTATTTCCAAACAAACCCCCTTAGAAGTCAACTGTGGCTAACTGTGGTATGGTTGTCTCCAATCCTTCCGTACGTTGGTACATCGCTCGTTTATCTCTCATTTCTCTCAAGATTGCTACTTCATTTAACGCCGTATTCTGCTATCTATAAATTAAAGTAAAATCAAGAATTCTCGTCGCAGAATAAAAACTTTGAAGTAGCACAGTTATGGAAAAATGAAATCTCAGTCTGATGCATGAGTGTGTTATTCCGAGTCAAAACCGCGACGAGAATAATTCCGTTAGCATATATACCAAACAAGCAAATCGCCGAAATACCATTTTTCAAAATAGTGCCTACTCCAGGATAAACACGTTCCCAACACAAGTGATATATAAAGTGTAAACATATTGTCGCAAAGAAAATGATGATAAAATAACTGTTTCTCCGCATTAAAACAAGGCTCGCGAGATCACGTGGTAATCTTGAATTACGTACTTGAAGTTTATTTTTTGCGGCGAAAGCGAGGTTACCTCGAAAAACACCCAAATTGTGTTGACTTCTTGGCATTGAGAGGAATTGCATTATTAAATTCAGCAAATATCTTTCCAAGTTTCTCAGTTCCTCATTGTAAGTGACATTTTTAAATGTTTTTAAAAAAAATGTTCTCCCATAAACAGGGTAACATGGAACCAACAAAGAACCAACAAGCCAAAACGTCTAAAGTAATGAAACAACAATGCATGGAATTAAACGTGTGGAAATTTCTTAAAGGTGAAACACAAAATGCATGACCAAACATTTTAAATACATTTAATTTAAGGACTCTGAATTACCATTTTCCTTTCTTCTCTCCATCTCATTGTTTTCTGAAGCCAATATTTTGATCAGCAGTTTAAAATCATGTAGCATGACTATTGTGATGTTAAAACATTACAACCTTCGCCTCAGTTTCAGGCAAAGGCTTGGTTACAATTTAGGAACCGTGAACAGGACCATACAAAAATTAAGACCGATTTAACTGCCGATGTATCAACAGCCAGTATACAAAACCAAAAATGGCTAAATCCTGTATCTCGCATTTCGCCTGTTCCGGTCACTAAACAAGTGCACAACTCGACATCCCTCCGGCAGTGTGTTACGCCCCGGTGCTCTAAAGTCGGTTAACGTTAACCCAGGGTTAAAATTTTAACCAATGATTGGGTTTACTGCCTTGTAGACTGAGCTAGGCCGTCATATCGAGTTAACGTAACTGCGTTTCTGAGGAATATTTCACTAATACTTTATAGGCACCGGATTACGTATTTCTGGGTGAAGAAATCAAATTTAAAATTTGGCTTCAGAACCCTTGGTTAAAGTTAACCAACTGTCGAGCAATCCATGCCAGGACTCTGGTGCTCGAATGTGGGTTAACGTTGACCCAGGGTTAAAATTTTAACCCATAATTGGGTTTACTGCATTGCAGACTGAGATAAGCTGTCATATCGGGTTTACGTAACTGGGAATGTTTCAATAATTGACAATTATTCCCTGAAGTGGAGGTGACTAGCGAGGGATATTCACCGAAATTGTTTTCGCTAGGCAGCGACACTGAAGGGAATAATTGTTTTAGTATTTGCCAAACCAGTGAATAGAGACTAAAATTAGATCTTTTATTTTCTTCAAAAAAAGAAAATTTTACTTCACATGTTAGGCACACACTCGCGCACGACCGGAGGTGAATATCTAACAATTATTCACCGAAGTGGAGATGAATATCTAACAATTATTCACGGAAGTGGCGGATAATAAGTGAGGAGAATAATTGCGTTAGCATATACCAAACCAGTGAATCAGCGAATCCCTTAAAATACTATTTTATTATTTTTAATTGGTACGTACTTCAAATTGATCAGGATAAGCACGCACGCTCCAAGAAAACTGTTCCCGCCATTACAGCCAGGCGCCCGAGATCTTGAAGCGAAATCACATGACAATCATGTGACATAAAGTGTACTTTCGATTTTATATTTCAAATCATTCAATTCAGTTGGCAATTCACACCAGTGCATGCATAAATTAAAACCCAACAGAAAACCACGTAAATTCATCATATTTATTGAATGCAAATGTCACATTTCGCTGATCGCTGGTGCTGCCGCTGGCATTGAAGTTGAAATTGTTTAATGGCAGTTGCGAAATGTATTGAAATGTACTGAAATGTACAACTAGTACAAGCCACGAACAAACTGTTGGCATAGTGGATTCGAGGAGAAAAGTTGCTGGCAGTTGAATCAGGAGCAGGACATGTTGACATAACATGCAGTGTAGCACTCTTGCATTGGGAGGATAAATTCGTATCAACGATGAAGCTGGCGACCATGTGCGACATGCCACGAGGCTGTCAGTTTCAACAAGCTTGCCGGTATCGTACAACCGCTGAGCGTTTTATAAAAGTATTTTGTATTTGGCCCACTTCATGGAACTGTGTGTCGCCACAAGTGGAGAAAGACTTGGAATGTGGTGCATTTCTCAAAACTTCTCAAGTGGCGGTCGACGGCGGCCTTTATTGCGGTGAGTAACTTTTTGTTGTAGTGAGTGCTGTCTCGCTTGCGGAGACATAAAACTTCTGCAGGCAATTATTCAGTTCAGCCAGCAACATTTATTCTATTGTTGTGTTGAATTCGTGTTGTTGTCGAAACCATTCTACAAAATAAGATTGTTTTTAGGTGTATTAAAACGTAAATTTTGAATTCAGCATGACTCAAATATTGTAAACAAACAAATCGTTTTGTGCCAGTAATTTTGAATCACTTGAAGTTTAATTATGGTGCGAAAATGAGGTATAACATTTAAACCAATACAAATTTAGCTCGACAAATACCCAAGCTAAATTGTGTTGACTTGTTGATACTGAGAGGAATTAGCATCTTTGCCGCCTCGTTTATTGTTTTCGGGAAATTTCGACCCCGTTTTGTCAATTAGTGTGCACTCGTGCGAGCTCGGAATAATCCAGGACATTCCGTAAGGAACCAATCAGATTGTGCGAAAACACTATTCGCTGGTTTAGCAAATACTAATACTTTATAGGCACCAGATTACATATTCCTAAATGATGAGTAAACCACGCTTACCAGAAAGATAAATTACCCTGGGCACGTTGTTGACAAACCGACCAGAATCGCGTTAAAGGTGGCTCCCACCTGTTTTCCATTTTTCTTTGTCACTGAATTTATGAAAGGCATACTTATATGTCATGGCAGATTGCTGCCAGTTGTTGGTAACTGGTGTTACAACAACTCTTCAACTTGTGAACCCATGTACTACCACCGCAAATTATGTTTCCATGGCAACGTTACAGGGTCTCAAATACAACCGGTTTTTATCATTCAACTGTATTTTACGCAAAAACGAGTCTGGTGACCCCCATTTTTTTTATCGTGTTAATATTGTTGATATAATAAGAAGAACATTTGAGGACATTTGAAAAAATTCTGTGAATCGGTTTTGGTGCCACCTTAACATTTCAGAAAAATACGGTGGTACTAAAACCGATTCACAGAATTTTTAAAAAAATGCCCTCAAATGTTCTACTTGTAATATCGACAATTTTAACACGATGAAATTTGTATAAAATGCAGTTGAATGCAAAAACCGATGGTACTTGAGACCCTGTAATGTGGCCGAGAAGGGTCGAGAAGCTGAAGAGTTGTTGTAACACCAGTTACCAACAACTGGCAGAAATCTGCCATGACATATAAGTATGTCTTTCATAAAGTTCAGTGACATAGAAAAATGGAAAACAGGTGGGAGCCACCTTAAATTGTGCTCATTCATCGACAAATATTCTTCGATTTCAATGTTTGCATCAATAACTCCAGCCGTAACAAATACTTGTTAATGGGAAGTATTTTAGTGAGTCTATGTGTTTCTACACCTTCCCATAATATCGCCTACTGTATACTGATGCTGCCGTATCTAAAGAAACAGTTTATTCGAGCACAGAACATTTACAGCAGCATTCGTTCATCACAATCCATGCAGACAACATATATATTCATATCCAAGGTAATATTAGAGAAGAGAATTGAAACAGAACTAAGAACACGCTACTAGAAACTCCCCATAAGCAGATGAACACATTAATACAATATTAATGTATAAAATGTAAAATAAAGTAATAAATATCTCCCCGACTTATCTGACCAAAGACAGTTTCAATGTTCAATACACCATTTTTCTAATGCAAACTTTAGCTAGATCCAGTCCTTCGTGGGGGCTAAAAGTCATTACTCGGTCACAATTTGGCTCATTAATTCAACAAAGGACTGGATCTAGTGAAATTTTGCATTAGAAAAATGGTGTATTATATCTGACCTTTCCGTCCGCGGAGATTGTGATCCTCGAATTCTTGACTTGATAATCGATTTCGTTTATTCAGTCTCTCTTATCAAGTGTCCGTTACAATATCTGTTACTCTCGGAGAACTATTCCACGCAAAAGAAAAATCTCGTTATTCACTGTTCTGTTCTGTTCTGATGCTCCAGTTATCCAACTCAGACAGATAAAAGTTCCGACTACAACCAGACTACTTTGCCAACGTTCTGTGTTTGAAAAGGCGTAAAAATTCTTGATGGTTGCAAAATTGTTTCTTAGAATGTAATCTCATCAAGTTAAACCTGGATACATTTACCCACCGCTGTGAGTTGTTGTCAGTACTTTCGATTGCAAGTTGAAGATGCGTTGAAAATGTCTTATGGACCAACTTTGTGGGCACCTTATATTAACTGTCAATCAACACCACCGCTGCGCCGCGTCGCCCCTCAAACCAGTACAGATATTTGTATGACATTCCCTCTTCCCTTTGTTATTTTTGGGATGGCCCCCCTTTTAACTAGAAAATTTTCGGACCCCTCCTACCCATACAAAATGAATGGTCCCTTAGCAGTGGCTTCACCAACTTGTTAATCGATTCTTGGTTCGATTGATTGACACTGCACACCTAATAGTATTTCGACTTTATTTGTTTGGTTCCATTTCCGATTTGAATATTCACATTTCGTGTTATTATATTGCACAAGTAGTACGATAGTTGTTGCGAGTTTTATTTGTTTGTTACTCAATGACTTACAACCCTCAAACAGAAACTATGTAAAATAGATCAGCCCAATAGCAAATTTGTCGAATGAATCTAGTGGATCCTGCAAACAAATCAGTTATTTAGTTTGAACCTCGACAATTAAGAAAGATAGCCAAACCCCTCGCCACCACCACCTTAGTTTTTGCATTATAATATGATTGTAACTGAAAGTTTTATTAGCTTGTTTAGAAACCAAATGAGGATATTATTATTTCTTGATCAATGATTTGCTGAAACGCCGCAACACCTCTTCCCCTTCCCTCCCCCTCCCCCCAGTCCCTGGAACTAAAACAATGTCTGAATAGTGTTAATAAAATGCATAAAACTGAAATCTGATTTTCCTTAGAAACAAGCAGGTATTTTCAGCGATTATAATAATAATAATTCACTGATTCACTAGTTTAGTATATGCTAAAACAATTATTCTCCTCAGTGTCGGTGAGCAGCTATAGTATATTCACCCCGCCGCATTCGTGTTTCGTTTCGTTTCGTTTCGTATCGTATCGTATCGTTTCGTTTTGTTTGTTTTGTTTTGTTTTGTTTTGTATTGTATTGTATTGTATTGTATTGTATTGTATTGTATTGCATTGCATTGCATTGCATTGCATTGCATTGCATT
>JANVCH010127061.1:0-13206 GCA_025505405.1 Epizoanthus rinbou | reverse complement strand
AGAGAGAGAGAGAGAGAGAGAGAGAGATAGAGAGAGAGAGAGAGAGAGAGAGAGAGAGGGAGAGAGAGAGAGAGAGAGAGAGAGAGAGAGACAGAGACAGAGAGACAGAGACAGAGAGAGAGACAGAGAGAGAGAGAGAGAGAGATATGCTCGCGCTTACTTAACTGATAAGAACAACAACGATTGACATTTGTTAATTTTAATATTAAAAGTGCTATCAAATATTCATTCTCGTTTTACAAACTAATTTTTATATTTCGTATACAAAACATCTATTCTTATCAAAGTTACTCATATATGTACAATGTTATTTCTGTCCATGACGACATCTTGATTCTACTCTAACGAGAAATAAATTGATTGATTTTCATCCTTATAAAGGAATTTCTGTACAAGAACAGGGTAGAAAATCCAGTGGACGCACAACAAATGCATAAGGAATGTAGATTTGTTTAGTGTCTTTAGGACTTACGTGGAGCGCACGAAAAGGTTATAATACAGTAAATCCAGGAGTACATTGAGCAAATGAAGTGGCTGTAAAGTGGCGGGAAAATGGCGCGTGTCGCAAGGATGTGGCGCCAAAATGCAATGTCACGTGCGCACGTAGAACATTGGATGCTTTTTCATTACTCTGAAGCGTGATTGGTTAACCGAACAATTGTGCTATTGCTTTCTTCAGTTTGTGATTGGCTGGAAGTAAATTGATAAAGGAATAGAATCACAAAGATAAGACATGACTTTTTCATCACTCTGCTCTATAAAATAACTTCCAATCGTTCTGTAATGTAGTGTTATTTTCTCAACTGAAGCCTAGTGTTAACTTGAACCCCATGCACTTCATTTACCGAGCCAAGGTCAGGCGAAGTACTAACAGCAGACAGTATTTGAACACTGTTAGAGTTTGTTATAAGTATGTACAGCGAATGAAATATTTAAATATTACATTTAGCATAGTACATAAGGGGGCATCCTAAAATTGATTTGGCACCGCTTAACGTCCATTGGACACTGACTCCGACTTCATAGACAAAAACCGACAGTCTCAAATGAACTTGATGATATATTAAAAATTACATTGATTCAACTTTATAAAGCATACTGGTTCAATTCTTTCAATAAATGGATAGCGTTTCCAACCCCTGGAACCCTCCCTCCCCCACTTAACGTCCAACGGACGTTAAGCGGTGCCAAATCAATTTTAGGACGCCCCCTAAGCCGGTACCTCTAATGTCCACTATATGTTCCTCAAAATTTCGCTATGGAGGGATCAAGAACTGAGGTAACAAGGTCGGTCATTTTCAGAACATAGTAAAGACGCTTTTTAAAATGTAATCATTTTAAAAATCGGGAAATGTATGTCTTCAAAAGTTGGCTTTTTGGCAGTCGGTATATTGGAGCTGGAAGAAAGCTGTTACAAGTCCATTAATGGTGAATTAATATTCACGGATAACAGAACACGCCTACAATTTTTTATGAATCTAAATACTTTTGTTATTTGATAATTTACCGCCTGACAATTCTTACGGAAGGAAAAGGGACAAATAAATGCAATTTGATATTGTTCTGACATGAAGCAGTTGTATTATAATATTGATATAGAGCATTTTTTATTTAGTTTTAAGATATTTTGAAACCACAAAATTCCTTGAGTTACTCCTATCAAATATCTTCCATTTATTGAATGATTAATTTCCATTTTTGAAAATCTGATCGACTTCAACGTAAATACAAAAAAGTTCAAACCGTTCGTGCAAGACGCCAAGACGAATCAAGTCAGGATCGTATATTGCATTGAAACTCTAATTACTGTTTCAATGTCCGGAAATGTTTCCGTCCGAACAAAACACAGCTCGAACATTTTACCGTTCTAACACTTTTAATTACATATATTGGCCGGGCAAGTTACCGGCTGCAAATTGTAGGCATTTTTCAATAAGCATAGTTTATGTCAGTTTATGAGAATGCTCGACAGTATGACTCCAGTTTCATTAAGAGCACATCCGTATTACGCGTTATAGCGAGCTCTTCACTTCGTTTAACTTTCGTTCAGCTGTTCTTGCTGAGAGTATATCGTGTAGTTTGTTATACGTTCGTTCAAATTGAAGTATCACAGGCAAACGGAATTAAACTGAACATGCTGTATCTTCTCCTAGTATTACCTCCATCTGAATCGGGAGTTCAGATCAGTAAAAATGCACGAATTGTGCAAAAAAATTAAATGTCCGAACATTTTTCGACACTGAACTTTGCCCTCGGAAAATTGTCAGTCCAAAACTTATGCTAAAATATATGCAATAACTATAATAGATAAGCGATGATCTTACATTCATACGATACTGCTTGCGAGCGCAAACGGATAACTATACAATTAATAACAATAAATTATCTTGATTATACCCATAGGAATAGGGAGCAGAGTCGATTTTTTCATCTCAAATTGTAGTACGACCAATCAAGGTTTTGGTGCAGATATTAGGGATTTATATATCCGAAGGGGGAGGAGTAGGGGAGAGGAGCTCACGGAAAACTTGTATGTGGCACGGTTCATGTATAACCGGGTATTCACTCATACAGGGGGAGGGGCTTACCTGTACACGGAGAGTGTTTCTGATCGGAAAGTAGCTATAAAGTGTCCTTGAGCAGATGACATCATGCGACGCGCCTTCAACCAATCATGAATCACTAATCTCAACCGATTTGATGCAAAGACACGGATTAATATGCAGCGGCTTTTTGCCGCAGGGCAAAGGTGTCATAAATCATGCTTACTAAACTGTGGGAAGTATTAAAACAGATATGAAGACAGCTGTACAAATAATCGGCTTCCTGAACATATCCTGCATGGTAGAATCATTGCTGCAAGCTGGCATTTTCCTCTCAAGCAGGTGAGATTTGCGGCTACTTCACAATCAATACTGTACACACTGACAGATATGGTGGTCGGTATGAGAGCTTTCCTTTGTCTTTGAGTTTGAGTTGCATGCTTGAAACGTAATATATTATCATCAAACTACACCGTATAGCCTATAGTATAGGTATATACAAAAGTGTTACTTTTCTTTAGCTGTGAAGGGAAATAGATTGCAGTGACTATTACGGATAGTATAAAGATTTCAAAATGGAATAAGGTGATTGTTTCAATTTCATGACAAGCTAAGCTATGTCTTAGTCTGCATTCAGACTCTATTAGTGGTCATTAATTTTTGAAAGAGTACTCTCACTGTGAAGGAAAATCACGCTGTTGGAAGTGTCGAGTGATCTGCTTAATCAGTGTATGATGCAACAAAACGAAGTTGACACTGATTACGAATAGTACTAGTAGTCAGGATCTTCCTCCTAGGGGACTGAGTCAGTCCTCCGGAATAGCGCGAAGAGCAAAGGTAAACCGGGGGGGCATAACTGGCCTAAGTGGACAGGGGATCGCGGCTGCTTGTGAAGCAACCAATCGTTTAATTTGCAGTTCAGTCGTTTACCCTCTTTTGTAGGAAACACGTGATGTTATGCGTGAAACCCTTTTGGCTTTTGTCTGCAGGTTGCTTCATGACAATTCACTTGTGACATGTCGACAATCGAGAGTATTGTTGACAAAAACAGGAACAGATAACGGAAACGGGAAATGCACCTTTTCTTGCACTTTCAGTTGTCATACCGGTTTGCTATACGCATGTCGGAAACTGAAGTCATAATACATGTTAATGAACTTCCGGTGGGGTTGTTTATTCATCCATTACTCTATTTATACTCAGTGCAGTGTCATCAGTTCTTTCACCAGTTTATAAAGATAGTGAAATAAGAGAATCATTACTTTTCGGTAAAGCGTTGATTATTATAAAATTGACGTAGGTAGCTTTACTGAGCGCAGTTGCAAAACAGATCGTCTGGGTTCCACTGAGCGCACGAGTTGACAAATGTAGCGAAATACGTCGCTTTTGGCACCTTACTGACGAGTGACGTAGTATCTCGACAAATTATTTTAAATATCTGTTGACTCAGCGACAAGGATCACCTGACAATATGGCGGAAATAGCTTTTCTTTGAATTGTGAAACATGTTAAATATTTCAAAAGCTTTCGTGATCTTAGCGTAGCTTTGTAATGCACAGAAGAACACAATATTGCGCTGGGCCGCTACCTCTTGACAACTTGTATTTCGTTGTTCTAAAACAAGAAACGGTCACGAACAGAAAATTCTGGTCGAAACTCTTCAGTTGTGGCTCCAGATGTCCATTCCATGCTTATTTACCATTACAGCCTTTCCCAAAATAATAAATACGATTCTTGTTGCCGGCCACAGGCGGAGCGAGCCACAACAATGAGGATTATCGCAAGATTAAAGATTACACAGCTTGTCCCGCTGTTTATAATGACATCAACGCATCTCAATTGCCTCACTCCGTTCACCTGGTATTGATTTTAAATACTTCTTGACGGAATCATTTGGAATTCAGCAATGTGTGAATAGCGTATAGTACGTCAAGAGGGTCATTCTAACAATGGCAAACATTAATTATAACATTTTCCCCTGTGTTTTACGGATTTTTATTGCACAATTCTTTTCAGAGTACTGAACAGTACTGAACAGTGCTAAACTGCACCCTAGAGGGTTGAAATCAGTTGACTCCTGCAGCTAGCAAACGCCTCTGCTTGCTGTATTGTGTAACAACTAAACACTTTGGAAAAATAGTATTTATCGCTCATGTAACTTGTCACTTCTTCAATTATAAACGGAAATTGCTATTTGCTTTCGTAATTCACTGCACCAGAATGAAATACGGAGAGTTAAACACAGATCATGGTCAGCCACCAGCCACTAATCGGTTTATCTACATATCTGTAGCTTTTAAAAAACAATTTCAAAGTATTACCAGGTCAGCCTGAATAAACTTTTTCTAGTCTTGTTTAACACTTTTAGCAGGCAGTGACGATTGCCAAATCTCAACTACTGAGTTCCCCTGAGATTAGTTTTTGTTAACCACAACAGCTGGAAAAGTTATATTATGTATTACGTTGCAAGAACAATGGGTAGTTAATATAAGATATAGCCCGAGGGCCTAAATTGTCGTCTATTTACCCTCCAACCAGGTGTTGAGCAGGATCAAATCAGCAGTCAACAGTGGAAAGAACACAGAGCCGAGCTAGCTGAACCAGAGGTCAATCTAAAAGTCAAGAAACTAATCCTCTTGCAACATGTGGATGGAAATCGGAATTGTAGCATCAGTGAGCATCATTCTGTTAGCTTTGCTCCTCTCTACTCGAAGATTCAGAGATGGAATGATCTCGTCCCGAACATACAAGAAGGGTTTTGCTCTTCATATGAGCATTTTTAGCCGGATTCACAATAAAGCCGTAGAGAAATACAAGAAAGATCTCTTCTCCAAGCTGCCGGCTACCCTGAAAAACGTTGAAGGCGACATCCTGGAAATCGGTGCAGGAACGGGAGCTAACTTTGAGTTCTTTCCTGATGGCAGTTCAGTGATTGCGCTAGATCCCAACCCCTATATGGAGTCGTACCTCAAGTCAAATTGTTCTCAGTTCCTCAATGTTAACCTCAAGCAATGCGTGACTGCTGTTGCTGAAGATATCAAGGAAATTCAGGATAATTCTGTAGCGGCGGTCGTTTGCACTCTCACCTTGTGTTCGGTACAAGATGTCACAAAAGTTATGCAGGAAGTGAAACGCGTTCTTAAGCCGGTAAGTACAAAGGATTGTTTGCAATAGCAATGTTGAAAATTAGAAAACCTAAATATTTTGATATTTAATTATGTCACTAAATATACAAATAACAACTATGAGGGTATTACAAGTCACTGCTAATGACAGAGATGAATATTGAGTAATTATGTTGGCTGGGAGTCCTTTCATGTTTGCTCCAGAGTGCGCCGTCTGTTCTCTTGCACAGACAAAGAACGTAGATGAGTGTTACCAATATCGAAGTCCTTTGCATTGTTTTCTTTGCATAGTTTGCTTAACTGATTATACAACCAGAAAATGTAGCTTTTTTCAAGCAACAAATATTGAACAAGTTATGTCTACCGACAGACGACAATGTCGACCATATCTTGTAAGTGAACAAAACAGTAAACAGAATCGGTGCCGCTTGTTAAAACCTCGACGAGATCGGTTTTTACACATTATGGTTCTGAATATGGCAGTTATTAATATGCAAACTCCGAGCCTTTGTTTGATACAATAATAGTTGACGGTTAAATTTTTGCTCGAAAGTTTTATCTTTCAAAATAACCATTAATAAAGGTGTCAACTTAAAAAAGGTATTTTAAGTGGGACTCTTTCAAGTGTTTTATTTACACTTCGAATTCTTGAGCAAATGTGTCATCTTTCATATTATTTTTAAGTTTGGATGAAACTCATGTTCAGCGCGTGTAATCCCACCCATATTTGTTTCCGGTAAATGCGTGTTGCTCGCCGAGGCGTGGCGTCCACGAATATACCAACCACTGATTGTTTATATTTTGCAACTAGAATACTTCCTCATTATAAAAATGATGCATTTTTGTAATAATAGAATTGCTACACGCAGCAGTAATGAAAGGCAAAACAAGTAATACGACGAGAACAAGCGAGCTTGTCCAGTTTGTCTGCTTGTCCTAGCACCTCTTGTGTTGCACCTCTTGCACCTCTTGTGTTGCACCTCTTGCACCTCTTGCACCTCTTGTGTTAGCCACTTTTTCTAATGAGCCTTGAAGCTCTTTATACTTATAGTTAATATATTACTTTCAATCTCCGTGTCGGTGTGATGGCAGTTTTATCGGATATCGGGAAGGAAAAGATGGAATTTCCATCTTTTAATTATCAGAAACATGTTAAAATAACAGTTATAGCGTCATAAAACTAAAAGGTTTTTTTAAAAAGTCTTTAACAAATCGTGTTCATCTACATTTCAGAACCTGCGCAATACACCATTTTTCTAATGCAAAATTTCACTAGATCCAGATCTAAATGCGATGTTTTTGTTGAATTAATGAGCCAAATTGTGACCGAGTAATGACTTTTAGCCCCCACGAAGGACGGGATCTAGCTAAAGTTTGCATTAGAAAAATAGTGTATTCGCTGAAGAAATAACAAACATATTTAACTCTCCAAAAAAATGTTTTCACCACACCAAATTGTTCAGAGCTTCATTTGTGTAATGTTTACACTGAACCAATGATTAAAAACTAGAGCCATCAATATTGTGGTATGTTGTGAAACAGCCGCTCCGGCAACGGCTTCAAGTTCTTTAATAGAACAACAGATCTGAAATATCTTAATTTCATATTACTGACCCAGAAAACAATTACGCGGTTTTTTAATGATAGGCTTTGTGACAATGAGAAAGACAGGCGCTTATTTTGAGAATGGCAGCAACATCACAATATATTTGTACCATTGTTCACTGAACCGAAGTAAGCACTTCACTGTGTTTAGTCAACAATGTTTTATTGCTTCGTAATTTCCTATTTATTATGTCTAAGTTTATTTTTGCAATAGTATGACGCACGGGGTTTAATCTTTGAAGCTGTTTAAGAACTATTTATATCATTCAAATGTGTCTAACAGTTAAACTTAATGATAAATGTTTGAGCCGTAAAAAAAAATATCACAAATTAGAAGACGAAAAACAGGTCATAAACTGAAATTTACCATAATTGCTATCTGTAAATATTTATTTAATGTTTGGCCTTTCTACACGGGTCCCATACACTCTTTTTTGTCATAAGAACTTTCCTGTCTATTAATATGATTTCAGGTACTTTTATCTACAATGTTCAGTTATGAATCTTTATAGTACATTATAGTTTATATTTCTGTCATACAGACAGAAATTTATTGGGAAAACACTAATGTTAACTGCAATGTTTTCAAAGTGCCAATAAATAACTTGTTGTTGTTGTTGTTATAAGAACATTGAAAAATGAAAGCCAACATTTTAGGAACATGCTAAAAACATACCCAAGACTGAAATTTAACATTGCTTTCCATTTGTATTTCGGAAAACAGTGATTCATTCCAAATAATATAAGTTCTTCAAATACTAGAAATTACTTTCTAGTTTATTATTAGACTTTTTTTTATTCCAAACCGAAACAATTCTAAAAAGCGCATCCTAAAATATATCTTCAAAAGAACATTATCAGTAGGTTCACTTCAAGTACCGAATTTCTGCATGAATGTCGCCTCGAATTTAATTCACAACAGCCTGAATTCGATACAAATTCGATGTCTCAAGTCCTTATATGCAGCAGCTGAAATAAATTCAACATTAAATTCGAGTATTTTAAACGAACCTGAGTTGTATTTTAGAATAGCCAGTTCGTGAATTCGTTGTTTGAAGCAGTTGTCTGCATTTGAATTCGACTGGAAGGAAACGGATTATGTCTAGTAGGACTTACTGCCGCCATTATTGAAAACTTTCAGATATTGGTTGAATAAAATCTGTCTGATTACAGAATTTCGTCTGACTGTAGTTCAATACAGCTTGCCAATAAGGACGTCTCTCTTGAGAAGGGTTTCAGGCTGAAAGCGTCAAATAAAGCAACGTTCGGTTTCGGCTCAGCCTCAACTCCAAAATTAGACGTTGATTATAAAAATAAGAGTGTATCTATTTACTATGATTTTGTTTAGCTTTTATAGTTTTACTAGTAAAAGTCTATTCGATTGCTTTGCCTTTACCGCAATCAGTAACGCAAACTGTCCGTCACTTGCTTCGTTTTTAAACAAACATTGTTTTGGTTTCAGAAAACGCAACATGTCCAACATTGATTTCACATCAAAAAGGATGAAATTATTTCTCGTTCAGTTCTCAAACTTTATATATAGAATATTGTTTATATCGTTGATATTGGTAACTTGACGTACTCACTTTGCAGTTGTGGCCTATTTTACTACTGCGTCACAGCATGTGATTTTTTTCCTGCATGATAAATTTTCAAACGACTCGATCAGTTTTTTAAAAATATTCTGTTTGTTTACTGTTGTCGATCAACAAATAAAATGTAGCAGGAAAGTTGTTTCAACCCGTGCCTGAAATTAATTCGTAGTAAACAAGTTTAATCCCCGGCATCAGGGCCGAATGGTAATTCGGATTTTGAAAGCTCAGCCTCAGAATCAAAGCACTGAGCTATCATTGTTTGTTATGAAAGAAGGTTAAAATGCACAGAAACTATGGGGTTTCTTTCTTAAAGGTAGGGGATTGGAGTTCGGTTAATGGGTTATTCATCTCTTTTGACTCACTTGAGTTTCAGTGTAAAATGTAAGAGAAATGTAAACAAACTGTGACGTAATGGTGGAATAGGGCCTGGTAATTGTTAGCCAGTAAATACCTTAAATCAACAATCTCGTTCCCAGAGCCCGCGTTATTTTAGGCTTGCGGCGAGGAACGAAGGGCTCTGAGATAAAGCACGTGCCGGCGCATGCGTAAACCGCCGCTATAGTGGCCCACAAACAATCGATATTCCTTATAAGGCAGTCCGCAGATCGCTGCTCTTTATAGTTACCGTTCTACTACTATCGCTTCTTGTGGAGTCTTTGAAAATCGTCTGGGGTCCACGAGGAACTTGCGGTGGTATTAGAGTAATATTGTGCATGAAGGGTGGCAATCTTGTACTAGCTCGCACGCAGTTGCCACATGCACAATTGAATAGGTCCAGTCGTGTGCAGATAGCAAATACAGTGCACATATTTCAGATATTTTTGTTTTAATGTTGCCTCTTTTCTAGTCTTGACTTCGTGTTTGATTCAATTCTTGATGTTACATTCTAACAGCTTCTATATTCATTCTTCCACACCAGGGCGGATATTTCTACTTCTTGGAACATGTTGCAGGTGAGTTTGACTTTTGTTTCTATCCACGTTTTGCAGTCACGTAAATGGGCCGATTACGAAACTACATACTGAAATGCACAGTGTTTTCAAAACACTAAAACATGTTATGACTCGCAGAGGCTGACAGAATAATAATAATAATAATAAAATAATAATAATAATAATATATTTAAGCACAGACAGACGCATGCGCAGACTTAGACGTAAACGTAGACACAAATAGACACAGACAGAAGAAAAAGAAAAACGCAAACACAAACATAAATACGAGCACAAACGCACGGATTTTATCACATTTTCAAAGTCGAAATGTAGAGTACTTTTTGAAAGCTGTAGCCCCACATTTAACTGGGAATGGTCAAGTATCATCTCAGCTACAAAAACCTGTGCGTATCTTTTGAAAAAACCGCAACATACACTAGCCGAGTTCAAAGCTTAGCAGTTTCGGCCATCAGTTCGCCATTTTTCTCTCTATTTGAATCTCGCGCTCTCCTTAATACCTTCGAATTAATGAATTCAAATTAATTCTGTGATATGCAAATAAGCCCAAATGTCCAGGCATTCTGCGCGATGAACGCAAACGCAAACACAAACGCTAACAGCGATAGGGGAGACGGAAATAAAAAAACATTGCTGATCGTTTTTTTTATTTCAACAGCTGAATCCGGTACAGTCAGACGCAAGCTTCAGATGAAACTTGACAACTTCTGGAAATATCTGAGCGATGGCTGCACATGCGCCCGCGATGTGGCTGGTGATATAGAAGATGCAGGCTTCAGTAAAGTTTGCCTCGAGAGGTTCGACGCGACCGACCTCACCAACCTGTGCTTCCTCATGAAACCTCACGTTATGGGCTTTGCTGTGAAATAGATGATGCAGAGACGTGATGTAGTAATGCACATATTGTATCGGTTGGACTACAAAGTCACTAAGGCCTGTTTGTGAAAGGCTGAACTGCAGTTAGCTTAAATGAAGTCGAGTTAAGGAACATATGGTTATGGATTGACATTCCCAAAACCTTTTTGATTTTATTGTGTCCATATGTTGGATAAACATCGGCTCGTATCGCTGGAATGAATTCATGGCGTTCTGGTGACTTTTAGTCTGCTATTAATTCCATTTCTAAGGACGGTTAGCCGGTATACTTAAGACTACTTAAAAATATCTTGCTACAAATCTACTGCATCCCAGTGTAGTAACGGGAACACAAAGTGTATTCAAACACAACAGGCTTACTATCGCTGACGATGTCCGTCGTGAAGTTAAAATGCAAAATGTTTCCTTGTTTGTTTTCTCGGCCATAGAGAGGCAACTGTTTGGGTCTTTCCAAGCTTTTCCTGAAAGTTGGATGTAAAGGCAGTTTTAGCAGTTTCGTCCTCCGTTAATTGTTTCTTTCAAAGGCAAAGATGCCTTACAGTCTATAATGAAAGAGTTATTACTATTATTATTGCTATATTTACTATTAATATAGATTATTATTGATACTGTTGTAAGTATCATTATTAGCAGTCATGGTAGTATTTATTACTATTTTTATCCGATTTTAATTTGACCTAGAGTGACATACGCACATGCACACTCATACGGGCGCAAACACCTGTAACCACTTCACATACAGCCACACGTGCACACATCAATATAGACACAGTCACACATACATGCACAGTCACGCACAGTCACACGCAGTTACACGCAATGACACACATCAACGCACTGTCGGCAACACTCGCACACAGTCTGGTACACAGATGCAGATATAGATAACGACACGGCAGACAGAACAGACACACACACACACACACACAGAGACACACGCCCGCACACATACGTGCCACATCAGTGTATCAACACGGTTCTACATGATGCTGCACATATAAAATGCAGCTGAACACTGAGTAGTATACATTAGTCTGCGAACGCTGTGCTATGACAGCACCGTTAATCACAGACAGTGCACTGATATAGTTTCATTAGTGCCACAAAAATGCTAGTTAAGTATGCTCAAAATTAAATTATGTTTTGGTGTTTTAAAATCATAGTTTATGTTCTTAATTAAATGTTACGGTTTTACATTTTACGTGAATACCACGTTAAATTTTCGATAAGACTCACTTCAGTTTGAAGGATGGCAAAGTAACAAGTAATTAGATGGCGAAGAATCTGTAACAGAGTATATGATTCAACAGAGACCGAGTGTACTTCTATTTCTTTGCCCATGATTAAAATGATTGAAATATATTTATAAGTACAAAAAGCAATTTTATTAATGACTCATGACACAAGGTAGAGTTCTATTCAGTCCAGTGCAGGTTTCATAACAATCTTGCCGGGCAATATAGACCAACTGTCGGTCAATAAATTTATATTTATAACAAGAATTAGTTTCTATATTTATCATGGTATCAAAGAATTTGATGTGTGTCTGTGATTTATACTTTAACAACGTAGCTTGAAAAAGCGGTTTAAAGGGGCATTGTCTGTGCAAAATACCAAATTTACTCATCGCTCCCTTAATTTTAATATGTTAAACATTACTAAAGTATCGAAAAATAGTAAATCCAGTTAGATGTATGAAATCTTGTGTTGATTGGACCGGTTAGTTTGATTTGTTTACACCGATTAGTTATTTTGAATTCTCTGCCTTGCAAATTTGACGATATCTTCTTCCTTGATAGCAAACACCAGTTAAAGCAATTTCTGGCCGTAGTTATGAAAATATTATCAAATGTTCTTGGCAATGCCCTTTAAATTGTTTGTTTACATAGTCTAAGCGCATTTCGAAAGATCATTTTACGACTTCTAACATGACCTACCAAAGCCAAGGTTAATGGACATCCAGAACACAAAATAAACAAATATTCGGCAGTCAGGAAAAGCGCCCACCTTCCTCGTTATATTGATGAATACTTTGCGTCTCGGTGATTGCAAAGATATCAAACGAATAAAGATAAGAAAAACACACGCGTTGGTTCTGGATTGTTCCTTACTCAACTTACGGTGATTCCGCAATGTTTTGAAACTAGTACTCACCGAGCCAGTAAGGTTTGATACAACTATACTGAGCATCATATAATTTTTGATTAAATCAAAATATATCTCTCGCCGAAAGTCTTTGATGTTATTGATCTTGAAAGTGCTTACCGAAACGGAAGGGAGTTTCAGAATTTGCATTTATGTTGTAATTCTTTCCGATGTGTTCCCTTATCGTTCCAATGTGCACACAAATCCAAAAATCCCCTCAGTATAAACATATTGGTGCCTATCACTGATATGGGGAGGGGGGGGGGAGGGGAAGGTTTTGTTGATAATTTATTTTTATTTATTATAAAAAAATTATAAGAAAACAATATATTAAGTAAACTAGTTTTTTGTTTGTTTTGTTCTT
>JANVCH010126950.1:0-13212 GCA_025505405.1 Epizoanthus rinbou | reverse complement strand
TCTGTTTCGATTATTGTATAAAACAAATAGCTTCCATTTTCCGTGCGTCTGTTCACTAATAGATGTTCAAATGACGTCAAAACACGGCGAGAGAACCAGAAGTTAACTAAATAATATTCGAAAGGAAGCTCTATATTTTAGAATCATAGCCAGAAGAGTACATGTACTGACTGTATATCAGCAGGCCTTGCAGAACAGTATTTTTTCAGGTACAGTTCGCGGCAGCACTCCACTTCTGCGATAGAAACTGCTAGTCTCATAGGAGAAAATCCAAAGCATTGCCAAAACGATTTGAAATAAATCGGAATATTGGTTGTTGCGAACAGTGGTACTTGAGAAAAATCACTCTTGGGACCCCAGGAAGTAAATTGTAGTATACGCCCCTACGAGGACTGTGCCTCTCCCAGCTGGTCTCAGATTTGTCACTGTGGCACGGCTGCACAGCCTTTCGTTCAACGGTCGAAAGAAACCCTAGTTCGAAGTTTGGATTTGGTTGCGAAAATAAGTACCTTGGAGTACTAGAAGAGAAGTCTGCCGACTCCAAATGACAGTAAACGGTTGGTTGAGCTATCTGATGATGTACTGGAGTGGTTTACATTTGTGACGATGCGACGGTATACAGAGAGAATTTATCAAGCTTCGTGTTTGCGATGGTTTATATTTTCGGATCCAGACTTCTATTTCTTCCCTGGGTAACTCTAAACCCCAAATCGCTTTCAATGGCCCACAAACTACTTACAAGACACGGTGAAATAACAACGGAGGTAAGCAATCTTTATGTGTGTTATTCCACGAAGTATATTCGAATATTTTTTCAATACAAAGTTTGATTAGCGTATCCAAGCTTGGGCTGCCAGTGCTTTCATTAAAGGAAACCCGAGCTGGAATAAATACATGCTCTCAAATAAAACGTTTATATTGCCTTGGTGGGGAATGGCAGTTTAAAATCGATAATTATGTTCAAAGAGCTGTCGCCAAGCGTTTTAGTGTGACTACTACTTGCTTAGAATAACGCGCCGCCATCTTGGACCATGAAGAGGCGCGGTTGCTGTGACCCGTGAAACGTCACATCACAAGATGGCACGCGGGAAATTTAATTCAAAGCAAGAGTGCGTCCTTTGAGTAGAATCATCGATTTTCACCCACGAATCTACACTAAAGTAATAATTATTACGAGCGGCCAGAAACTGTTTTTCGTTCTGTCGTGCAGAAGGTTGATGGAGTCCAAAGACTTTACTTGTAAACTCGAGGCCCTCGTCTTTGTTACTGAACTAGACCGCACGTCAGGCTTGCCATGTAAACATCGAGGCATCATTGATCCAAACTTTTGTCACATGACCTCGCATGCTAAACACGACTGAATTCAAAATAGCACCGATATTGAAAACTCCAGAATACTACTGTACTGTAGTAAAAGCTCGACCAAAGCTAAAGGGAGTCTTCAATCTGTTGCAGTACATATTTTAGCAATCATCTTTGTGCGACAGAGATGCACAAGTTTCGGCCGATTTGGGGAAAAATGTAGACATAACTAGATTATCTTCTACACCGTACCCCCTTCCCCCTCGTCGTCTATTTCTCTTATTTTGTCTTCTTTCTCTGAAAGACCCGCGTGCATGAGTAAATGACTATTGGTGTATTGCTTGTAAAATTGGAGATACATTTTCCCGATACATTACCATAGATCGTCACAGTTATCCGTTGGCGAGCAGATGGCCCTGGGGACAAGGTAGGTTGGTAAGCAATCTCGTTCCCAGGGCTATCCGTGATCCGGCTGTCAATTTATTTTAGAGAATCCAAGTCTGGTAAGAAAGCGTAACGCAAACCTTGAAAGGAAATGTTGTGTGTGCGTGTGTGTGTGTAACGCGCACGTACGTGTTGTGTGTCAATTGATTCAGAGACTTGATCGAATGAACACACAGTGACACTGGCCATAAACGTATATTTTGATTCCAATGAATTGTTTTATTATAAAGAAAAACTAATGTAATACGCAATAAACAGATAGAAATGGTATTTACTGTTCTTTTTGTTGTTTTTTGTGAAAACTATAAAGCGACAAACTTTATATTACAATAAATTCTCATTCTCAAATAACCAATAACCTTTACATCCAGCGTTTGTTGACAAACTGGGCATCTTCATATTCCAGCTACCCATTCAGTCTCACACGAAACATACAAATTATTCTGGGCAGCTAATTTAACGACAAAAAATATTGAAAGCCACCTATAACACCCAGAGTAAATTAACAACGTATTAAACTTCAGTTACTCTTGCTGCTCGTGGCTGATTTTATCTTTTCTCGACCACACACTATGTAAATGTATTTGCGGCAGTATTGGACAGATTGTTTGCTGCATACAGCCATTTACAAAAGTATCTATCCCCCCAAAGAAATAATTGCGAATTCCTACACGTTCAAACGAGTTATCTGGCTGCCAATTTGAAAAAACCCGAATATACTCGAGTGAAGAGTTAAATGAATTTGTTAAAGATTTTAGATTCTTCTATACATGAGATTGCTTTCTATAAACAGCCAACAATTCCTGTACTATATATGAATGAGTGCGTTTTGAAATAGCTGTATACTTGCGACGAAAAAGTGGCTAAAACTGACACTCATTCTTACGTCTTTAAAATACAGCAGCTGAGCTTGCAGCACCGAACATTGATAAATTTCGAGTTCTAAATAAAACACGAGAAAATTGTGGACTGATACAGAACTACGTTTATGTAAACTCGTTCCTTGTGTGTTCTACTACCAGCCCATTACAAACTGTTTTCACGAGGCGATTTTCGGTTGATTTTAGCTGATCCATCTCTGTTTCTTCAGTGTCTTTACATTGGGCAGTGACAACACCATTACACGTATCTATTTTATCTTCTTTCGCTGCATTTCCTTCTTTCAAAGGTGAAGTCTTGTTGCTGATGCTACTGCACTCAAGCCTTTCACATGAAGTAATTGAAGTTTTATTATCTGGAAGTGTTAATTCAGTAGTCGCGTTTTGAAGGCCTCCATTTGATTCACCTTCCGACTTTGATTTCTTACTTGGTACATGGCAAAGATCACCATTCATACAGTTTGAAGACGAACGTTTCAAAGTGGATGAACAACTAATATGCTCAGAGCTACCCAAGTGTAATTTAGTTGTATTGCATCCATTCGCTTTCTCCTCAGCTGCACAGTTTGAATCTCTTGGAACATTTCCTCTTTGATATTTTGCTGGTAAATGTGAACTAGTGCCGACAGAAGAGTCCACGCTATTGCTAACGGATGAGTGGGTGTGTCCTTGAACAGTAACATCCTCACCTTGCACTGGGGCAGGTGCTGTGCTTTTTTCGGATACTACTGTTTCTACAGGAACATCGGTTCCAGCTATTGTGGCCACAACATGTTGTTTAGAACTTTTTCCGTCTGCTAGTGATGTCATTACTCCAGCAGTTGGTGAGACTACTTGTTGAGAAGGTGTTACTGATAATGGAGATCTCGTAACAGGTTGCTTAGAATGTGCTCCAGCTGTTGGAGATGTCGTTACTCCAGCAGTCGGCGACATGCCATGTCTAGAGTGTGGTGCTGCTGCTGGAGATGTCAAAACAGTTTCTCCAGTTGTTGTTAATATTGCAGGTTCCATAGGATGCATCACAGCTACTACTGGTGTTGATGCTGCTACTGCAGGTTGTCTTGGATGTGTTCCAGCTACAAGTGATGTCATTTTACCAGCATTAGGTAATAAAACCTGTTGAGAATGTGCTGCTACTACTCGATTTGTCACAATAGTTGCTGCAGCTGTTGCTGCTGCCACTGTCGGTGGCTTTGTATGTGTTCCAGCTGCTAGTGATGTTGTTGTAGCAGCAGTCGGTGCAGTGACTTGTTTGGAGTGTGTTGCTGCCACTGCAGGTTGTGTTCCAGCTACTAGTGATGATGATGTACCGGCAGTCGGTGAAACGACGTGTTTGGAGTGTGTTACTGCCACTGAAGGTTGTCTAGGATGTGTTCCAGCTACTAGTGATGTTGTTGTACCGGCAGTCGGTGATATGACTTGTTTGGAGTGTGTTACTGCCACTGAAGGTTGTCTAGGATGGGTTCCAGCTACTGGTGATGTTGTTGTACCGGCAGTCGGTGATATGACCTGTTTGGAGTGTGCTGCTGCCACTGAAGGTTGTCTAGGACGGGTTCCAGCTACTAGTGATGTCGTTGTACCGGCAGTCGGTGGCATGACCTGTTTAGAGTGTGTTGCTGCTACTGCAGGTTGTCTTGGATGTGTTCCAGCTACTAGTGAAGTCATTGTACCAGCAGTCGGTGGCATGACTTGTTTAGAGTGTATTGCTGCCACTGCAGGTTGAGTTGCAGCTACTAGTGATGTAGTTGCTCCAGCAGTCGATGAGACAACTTGTTTAGGGTGTGCTGCTGCCACTGCAGGTTGTCTGGAATGTGTTCCAGCTACTAGTGATGTTACTGAAACAGTAGCAGGTGACACGGCTTGTTTGGAATGTGTTACCGCTACTAGTGTTGGTTGTCCAGCAAACTTTCCTAACCCTGGCACAGCAGCAGCTGTTGTAGATGAAAGGCTATGCTGTAGCAGCTGTGCCATTGCTGTGGTTGTTAAAACTGTAAATGGTACTGTTGAAGGGGTGTGGAGTACAGGACTATTGGTAACTTTGGCTGATGGTATGACTGCCGCAATTGGTTTTGAAATAGTTTTTGTAATTGAAGAATTTTGACCAACAAGCTGTTTAGGCTGAAAACCGATAGATTTTGTTGCAGAAATTGTTGATGCACTGGTATTAGAGTTAGAAGAATTGGCTCGTCCAGTGACACACGTGGCACCACTAGCAAGAACTGAGGGATTCGACTTTGGAGAACCAACGGTCTGCAGTGAAGCTGGTAGGTACTTAGCACTTGTCTGTGCAGAAGCAGGCACTGGAAGTATAACTTTAACAGCAGGTTTGGATGCTAAAGGAACGGTCTGCTTCACATTATGAGAAACAACCTTTGATTTGGCATGCATCGTAGAGCCAGCTGTCACCGAAGTAATGAGCTGGGGTTGCCTTCTCATAACAGCAGCTGCAGCTTGTTTCTGTACAGCTGGTACCGAAGCAGACGTTGTTGCAACAAATGATACAGTTCCAACAGGTACAGTGGACACAAGTAAGGGTCGTGGTGCTGTTGTGGATGGTCTTGACGTTGAAACAGCAGATGATGCTGGTATCAGTTTTGATGATAACCCAACAGCTTTGTGTACCACTCCAGATGGCTCTGATACGATTACAGCAGGGCGTTGAGCAGTGGCGGCATTTATCAGTGGTGAAGCAACAACAACTTGCTGTTTTGCAGGTGGTTGTGTGGTTCCCTGCACAGCTACAGATGGCACTGTCATTAATACAGTACGTTGCTGCAAACTGACAGGTACCACTGACGATTTTGGTGTGTTTGGTACAGTTGCAGATTTTGCAAGTAGTGGTACAGTTTTAAGTACCTGTTTAGATGGCGATGACACAAATACCAAAGGTTTCTGTTCCCTGGCTGGGGTTAGCGATACTGGTACAGTAACTGATGCAGTTCCTGCTGGCAATTTTGCACTTTCCTTTAAACCTGTAGATTGCTTTGAAACATATATAGCAGGGTTCAGTGGTTTGCCATATGCTACAGATGATCCCGGGTCAGTTGCTACACGGGGCTTTGATGGTGACAGCCCTATTTTCTGCACTTCCATGGACGATTTGGCAAACACTGCAGGGTTTTGTGGCAGGGATGATACTGTTTCAGGAGACTGGGAGAACACCAGCACAGTCTTCTTTACAACTGTAGATGGCTC
Organism: Epizoanthus rinbou; assembly: GCA_025505405.1. NCBI lineage: Eukaryota > Metazoa > Cnidaria > Anthozoa > Zoantharia > Epizoanthidae > Epizoanthus > Epizoanthus rinbou. The sequence continues at coordinate 7,393 of JANVCH010126950.1, read as the reverse complement.
TACAGCCCCAGGAAGAATTGAGGATGTCACTGCAGTGACTGGTACTGCAGGTGACCGAGATGCTACTCTTGCAGAAGAAGGCATAGTTAATAGAGTAGACTCAGGCAGTTTACTGGAAAACGATGCTGCCATCCGGTCTTGAATAAATTGTTTGGATCCTGATATTTCAAGACTTGTGCCTTGAGGGTTGTGTACATTTGGGCAATCAACAGATGAAATAGCCACCGCTGGAGTTACTTTGACACTGTGTGGAGTTACTGGCACAGTATCAGGTAGTACCGAGGTGACTTTTGGCTTTGGTGGCTTGATCTTTACTATACCATGTTGTATGAGTACAGCAGGTATCTTGTCTTGGGAGGCACCAGGGTGATGTGCTGCCGCACTACTACTGCTTGGATTCTTGGAGCCTGTGCTAGCTGTAGCTTGAATGGGGGTGCTACTACTGTTGTTCATGGATGATGACCTTGAAGTTGAAATGGTTGGAACAATGAGGGTTCTCTGGGGTGCAGTCACCGCTCTTTTACGTAATGCCATTGAAACACCACTGGCTTCAGTTGTCGCTTTCTCAGCAGTTTTACAATCAGGAGAAGTGCTGGTCATCACTTCACATTGTAATTCACCACTTGGTACAACAGTCGAGTGTTGAGTATTTGAAGCTGAGCTGGGGAAGTTAATTAGTGCCTGCACTGCTTCAGCTGCACTGACTGAAACTGTAACATTTTCAACAGTGGCAGTTTCTGCATCAGTTTTCTTCTTCTGTTTCATCATCTTTCTAGGAACAGTCTGTATCCCATCGTCACTCACGGCAGGACTTCCTGGTGCTCCATCTGTTCCCATTAAGACTGTCCCAAACTTACGCTTTCCTGCTAATGGCTTATCAGTATCTTCTGCAACATCTTCATTATTAGATTCTTCATCACTTGTCTCCTCCTCACTGTTTTCTTCAGTACTTTCTTCACTACCCCAGTCATCATCTCCTCCTTCTCCTCCTTCTTCTCCTCCTTCCTCTTTCTCTTTCACCTCTGCTGGAATACCAAAACGTATCACAAATTAATACATCAACTTCATTTTAGCGAAAGTTGCAAATCTGATAATTTTCATTTTAGCTGTAGTTACAAATCATTTGTTATTATTTTACGGATTTCGTGGACCACCTGTAAACTAGCTGATAGCTAAGTGTGTCTCCACATTAAATATAGCTGTTATTATTATTATTATTATTATTATTATTATTATAACCTGTTTAACCTTCCAGCTGATTCCCAATACCTTAAACTTCCAAGGCTCCAAACCTCCAAACAATCAGCCTCATCAATCAGAGCATATATAAAATTAAGGGCGCATTCGTTTAGCACTATTAGCACTATAGTAAGTAAGTAAGTCAGTCAATCAGGAAATAAGTAAAAGAAGTAAGTAAATAAGTACGTAAGACAAATTAAAACAGTGCTCTCTTGCTCTGGTAAAAGGGTTAGGGTAAGTTAAACCTAACTCTGTGGCAAAAACATACCACATCAACTTGTTTTTCGGGTTTGTTGACATTGCTTGCTTATACTCTCACAAGCAGACTGACACTTATTTCTATACTTCCACACCAAGAATGTGACACTAATTAATTTAAAATACATTCACTGTTTTGAAGAATGTTCTAAGTCACTAAATTTTGTTAAATACTGGTTTCAGTTATAGAGGGTAAAATTAGCAATAAAATATCCTGAAGGGAAAACGAATTTAGTTCGAGTTGGTGAAAGGTTTGATTTATCGAGAGTCAACTGTATAGTATTGTTATTCTTGTTATTCTTGTTAATTATTAGGACGGCAACAACTATGAATGTGTTTTGTAAAATCTGTTTCTGGTTGTCCTTTTTGTCCGCTACTCAATCACTTTATTGTGTTTCGTTCAAAGGACATTAACATGATAAATTATATACATATGTCTGTTAGTTTCGAGGCCAAATGTATAAACAGACAATTTATATTCTCACAACAACATATAAGACTTGAATTCGGGCATTTCACATTGTATTTCTGAACACACTACTTAATTAACACACTACCTAATCATGATATTAGTGCATTCGTACATGCAGTTATTTGCTTCTGTAATCAAGCCCAAAATGTTCTCTGCTGTTCTTGTCCCCATTGCTTTGTTAACTATTTTGCTGGATAGCACTATTCACTCTTTGAACAACCAAAACCAGTACAATAAAAGATTGCAAAAACAACGACATGATCTACACAAAGTTGAAGCCATTTTGAAATATATTTTCACAATAGCAATAGAATACCTTTATAGGGAGGGTTAATGTAAAGAAGGTGAAACTCTCTTCTAAACAATAACTTTTTGCTTGGAAAGCAATGGACAGTGAAATATTTTCTAACCTGTTTCTTCTGGAATATCAGGTTCTTGACTTTCCTTCATTAATTTAATCTTGGCCTTGGTTCGAGACTTGGTAAATTTACTTTCATACTTTTCCAGCTCCTCCCACATTGCTTCAAATGTCTGATGAAGGTCTACCTCGCACCGCTTACGAGGGGGAGGAGGTTTTGGCTTTCTGCCTCGTCTCTTTGGGGGTGGAGGTGGTTCATCAAACTTCTCACACAGCTTTTTCAGTGTCTCAATGTCATAACATGCAGCCTCAAAGCCTTCTTCTATAGAACATTTTTCCTCATGTTTGATATCTTCTTCACAGGAGCTCTTTGGTGATGGTGGTTCACTTTCTGAAAGACTGGGGTCATTCCTCAGCTAAGGTAAAGCAGTAAGAAAAGATAATCAATGTACAATGTACAGTGTATATAAGCTATATACACCAAAACACCATACATTCAACAACAGCACTTGGAGTAATTCTAAGTATGTTAGAAAGTAATAGTATGGGAGAGATCTTTTAAACATCTTAGCTAAAATCTATCTTATGCATGGATCACAATAATCTCTTAATGACCAGAGAGGCCTTAGTTATCATACCATGTAAGTTTGATTTGTTTTGAATTGAGGTTCGACCTTGTACTGCAGAAATATACATTAAAACGAAGTTCCAGAATGCAGAACTGTGCTTAGATATTGCCAAGTGTTCATGACAAGTGTCCATGTACATAAGGGTCTACCTTTCTTAGTCTTGGGTGTCTTGGCGCTTGTGGAACAACTGCAGGAGACTTGGCAGGACTTTCCAATTTGTTGCTTGCAGCAGTCTGAAAAACAATTCAATTTCGATACATTAGCAACACTTCATACCTTGGATATCTTGAAATAAAACGTATCATCAAATTGATGTGGAAAACCTTACTTTATAATGTAGGATATATATTCAACAGTAGAAACATTACAACTCTTATAATCAGGCACTCTGGGACTAGTGAAGGTATCTGCACACTTCAACAGATAATAATAATAATAATAATAATAATAATAATAATAATAAATTTATATAGCGCCTTTTGCATGGATTCAAAGGCGTTGATACATATAGTCTATACTACGTTAACCTTTATAATATAGGATATATATAATTTCGACAATATAGGATATATATAATTTCGACAATTTCGACAGATGTTGCAGTTATGTTGAATTATATACCTTATAGCAAACTATGACACAATAAACTATGACACAATTTGCAACATATATTATTAAACCAGTAATACTATACCGCCTTCAGTTTAGAACAGAAGTTGAAGGACAAAGGTAATTGTATGTATCAATACAAGAATATCAGATGTCATGAATCACAAGTAAAATGCTGCCAAAGAGTTTCATACAAGTATTCAAGACATGAATCAAGGTGAGCAATGGTGAGTGAGAGCAAATTAAAGCCATAAACGGCAAGTATTGAAAAAAATCAGAAAGCATTGTACATGTACCTTTCTCTTCTTCCTTAGCGAAGGTGTAGGCAAGGGGCACTGCCGGTATATCCTTATGTCAGTAGAGCACAATCCAGGAAAATACAAGTAGGACCAATTCTCAGCGTCAACCCCCAGGAGAAGCTCTCTCTGGTCAGCTGCTGGTACAGTATTTAGGTTGCCCCGGAAATCTGCATCCAAAAACTAAAACAATCGAAAGTAATATTAGTAACTAGAATTAGTAAATAATTATTATATTTCTAATCATCATACTACACACATATCTCCCACACTGCCAGATAAAAATTTAAGGAAAAAAATATATATATCAATTTATGCAATGCTAAAACTACCAGATATTTGTCAATTACAACTGAAATAAGTATATAGTCTAATCTTTTCTCATGTACAAATCTTAGTCAATGTTTCCTTGTTTTGTACTGTGAGCTGATGAGAAAATATCTTTGCACCAGAATGAAGCCATGTTTCAAATGATTTATGCATCTCTTGACAAAAATGTGCATCAGAGATGTGGGATGCAGAGGCACATGAATCACTGCTAATGAGTTGTTAGGTGTGCACAGGTCCATCTGTTTACCAAAGTAAAGCACCTAACCTCTCCCATAAGACAAACCCATCTAGCTCCTCGCATATTGCAAGGTTTGGTTGCAACCAAAGTGGTTTTGACTAAATGAACAAAATTTTACATTTCGCTGTTGCCTTTCTTTAACTTGTACTAAGTCAAATGGTCACACAATTGATAAATTCTGAATGAACCTACAAGTATCTTTATAAAATAAGAAGCTAGTTTAACATACCAGACAACTATCAACCAAAGACTTCAGGATCCAGACACGCTTGTGCAACGTCAGATTGTTATAGCTGTTCCCCTCCAGTGGATTGTTCTCTCCAATTATCTCAAAGTATCTTGTGTCAAGACCAAACAGTTGTGCAGTCTGAAACAACCCAGAACAATATTGTATTAGGCCCCAATTGCACTAGAGACAAACATTTCAAATGTCTCGGACAAGATTGTTAACTAGACATCTTGTCTTGACAATGATATAATTTTCAGATTGTTTGTCCTCAAGGCAGGACAGGTTTGACAATCACAATCTTTGATGTTTTGTCAGTTTCGGAAATTTCATGCAAATTTCCAAAAAGACACTTGCACTGGGACAAGTCATGATGTATTTGTCGGCGACATTCCAAATGTTTGTCTCTAGTGCATTTGGGGCCTTAAATGTGCACTTGTCCTAGTAGCAGTACATGTAAGTTACATAAGATTGTTTATCAATATGATAATAATGGGCTTTCCTTGAAATTCTAACTGTTGCATCAATGTGTGTGATATAGCCTATTTATTTATTTACCAGTTAAGTCTACATTCAATGCTGAATATTATAGACTGCGTTAATACTATAAAAAATCGATAGATTGCCTAGATGCCAATCAAATTCATTTACATGTATAATAACTATTAGCTGATCTCACTCTGCAGTCTGTGGTCAAACAAGCACTCACATAATCTGTCCCATCGATCTCCACTTGTTTGTGCCAAAGTGATAGTCTCCCCTTCAGTTTTTCTTGCCAAACTTTGAACTTCATTGATGGTCTCTTGTACAAACTGTAAGAATTAATAAAACCACATGGTCACAAATAAATTTTAGTCAGTCCTAGCTCCAGATTGATAAGATTCTTGATAAACAATTACTTGTCAATATATCAATGTGTAACACAAAATCAACTTTAAAATTATGTTTAATTAACTTAATTATATAGACTGTCTATGTGTATACAATTGTAGTTTCACTTGTCAGTGGCTATAATTTATATTATACAATAATGTTTTATTAGTATTTTAGTGGGATAGTTGCCATTGTAACAAAGTCATTTATTTTTACTACTTGATAGATGAATAATTAGCCACTTTGATAGAGATAATATGATCAATAATCTGTTATCATTATCATTATTATAACCTGTTTGATGTTACAGTTGACTCCCAATACCTTGAACATCCAAGGTTCCAAACCTCCAAAACAATCAGCCTCATCAATCCAAGCAAATAAAGTTAAGTAGGTAAGTAAGTAAGTTAGTAGCTAAGTAAAGTAAGTAAGTAAGTAAGTAAGTAAGTAAGTAAGTAAGTAAGTAAGTAAGTAAGTAAGTAAGTAGGTAAGTAGGTAAGTAGGTAAGTAAGTAGGTAAGCCAGTCAGTCAATCAGGAAATAAGTAAGTAAGTAAGTAAGAAAAACTCAAATAGTGATCTCTTGCTCTGGTAAGGGGTTAGGTTCAGACTGTAACACATCCCATGAATCCCTCCCCATTCCTACCCCAGAGGGTATTGAACAATCTAGATAATGATTTTAGTCAATAACAGAAACCACCAAAATGCAAAGAGGCAGTTACCCTTTCCTCTGGTGTGGAGTAATCAGCAGCGCTGTAAAAATCCTTGCCAAGAGGGACGATTTGTGTGGATAGACAAATGACAGCTCAAACTCTGAGAAACTTATATCTTCCAAGTTAAGAACATCTTTCATCAAGTACAGCATGCTGCCAACTGATGGTATCTGAAAATAAATGGCAATTTAGAAACAAAAGATGAGCATGTTCAAAGTTTAGATATATTTAGATATTTCTATACAAGAAGATGTTTGTAACTGTCGTCACACTCCATGCCATTGCATTATTAAACACTAACTATATAATTATTATATACATGCACCCAGCATCTCGACTGAACCTGTAAATCCTAACATATGTTGCATGTGCAACACGTCTACAGATGTTATAAATTACAAGTAGTGAAGTTAATGTTATAACAGTTATGGGGCCAAGCCAGAGGTAAATTTGAGAAGTGACATGGCTTTTGAAATAGCAACATACAATGTAGCACGTCCACATTTGCAACAATTTCCATTAGCAAAATGCTAATTTAGGCCAGCGACAGTCAGGGTCTGTTTCATGCAATTAGTATTATATCATTTATGAGACACCCCAACTTATAATGAAATAGCAACATGACAAATGATGAAGATAGACACGTGATATTAGGCTCCTCCCCCCTGACAGGGTCCCTGAAACTTAGAGAAAAACTTGCAATGTTACAATTGTTAATTTATAACAGCTACTGCAAATCCTGTTTACCTCCCACATTGAGTGCAACTGTTTAACAGTCTCGGCAGTCAGTTGATGCTCCTCCCATTCTGTCAGTTCCTGCAGCAAAGCTTCATTTGCTTCTTTCTTTTCTTTGTCCCTCTGTTTGCGCCTCTCCCGTTCCTTGCATTCCTCCTGGATCTTCAGCTGAGTTACTAGTGAGGTGTTCTCGCCTTTCAGACTACTCAAATAGCTGTTTCGACCAGAACGTCTGCGTCCAGAACCTAAAATGAAAGTGAACAGGTGTAGTTGGAAAACAATTATGTTAGAAGGTTAAAGTCCCAGTCTGTATATTTATACACCAGGTCCAGGCTATACAATGTATCATTTCCCTATATATGGATGCATGGTCTTATAGGTAAATCATGCATTTGCACCACCCCCCCCCCACCCACCTT
>JANVCH010126840.1:0-13212 GCA_025505405.1 Epizoanthus rinbou | reverse complement strand
ATCCCCTTTTCTACTACTTCCCACCCCTTTTCTACCACTTCCCATCCCCTTTTCTACTACTTCCTACCCATTTTCTATCACTTCCCACCCCTTTTCTACTACTTCCCACCCATTTTGTTACCACTTCCCATCCCCTGTTACCATTACCCACTCCCTTACCACTTTCCATCTCTTTTCTACATTTCCCACTCCCTATTCTACTACTTCCCACCTTTTTTCAACCACTTCTCACCCCCTTTGCTACCACTTTGTAACCCCTGGATTATTACAAATTCCAGCCTAAGAAATTGGATGGAGTCTGGATTCCTACATTGGAAGAAAGATAACCCAGTTAGTCAAGGCACCCTTCTCCTACCTGCCTCTATTGTATTTCGCTGTTCGGAGCTAGTCAAAGATGCCCCAGGTACTGCTTAAGCAGTTATCTTTTTGTATACCTTTAAATTTCAACAGTTTTGCCAGTCACCCTGATATATAGGCCAGTTATCTTTTCTTGCGTTTTCTGAGATAATTGAAAAATTGAATTAAAAAAAAGGGGGGTACCATCGAATTACTGAGTGCAATAGTATGGTCCGAGGACATGCTAATAAAAATGTGGGCCCCAAAAATGGTAATTTGCCTGCATTTTGTTTGCTTTGGGTTTTAATTGGATTAATTTAATTTCAGATTATTTCAAGCACATTCTGGCAGTACTAACTTTCATTTTCATTTTATCTATGCTTAGAACTTCTCAGCCACTACAAGTCGTTCAGATGTAGTAACAAAATTAACATCTTTTATTATGTAGGCTTTGTTTCCTGCCATAAGAATTTTTATTATATGGCAAGCTGAATTCCTAGGTCTGTAACTAAATCTTAATGCTAGGTCTGTATTTTACCGTACAGATCTCTCGCTATACGGGCTTGCAGACCGGCAACTCGACTGTTTGTTTTGCAAAAAATTCATAAGCAAGAGCAAAGCCTTATAATAAAAATCTTAATAACCTTGTTTGGTCGGTCTGTACAGTCCAGACCTCGGGCAAAGTATTCTCCCATACATACCTTCCACTCGGTTATTACGTTTGTCAGAGTGATGCAGAAAAATGTTTTTAATCTTTACTGAATATACACCAATTCAAGAAGTAAGATTGACGAGTGCAAAACTTAAGAAATAGAAAACGTTTCCATCAAGTTATGGCAACACGAGTGCAAGTGTGGGAGAAGAAATAGCTGATAGAATGAAAGAAGGCAAGTGTTTCCACTGACAGCTTTTTGCATTATCCAAAAGTTGTACAAGTGTTACCGTAACTCAATAGCAAACACAGGAAATGTTTTCTATTATTTTCCTGTGTTAAATAAACACAACAAATTTCTCAGTCATGGTTATTGTAAATGGCTTTTAACCAATCAAAGTGTGTTATATTTAGTACATACAACATGACTGAAGGGTATCACTATCATGGGAATCCAATCTTACAACGTAATTTGTATGTGCATTGCCAGCATTGTGTGAATACCAGAATTGTGTATTCATTTGTCTAATTCAAAAATTCTATAAATGTAAAATAATATACCTGGTAACAGCCCTCAGCCACACATTCTTTAATATGTGCTATTTCAAATGCGATAACCTTTATTGAAAGAGGTCTATATGTAATCGTGAAACATGTCCCTTTTCCAATGCACACAAGCACACAAGTTTAGTGATGAGAGAACTTGGTATTATTTTATGTTACAGTGCGACTATGTGTACAACAGCCTAAATCACTGACAAACTTCCATAAAACTCTACGTTACAAATTTAGAATGTTCTGGATTTCACAAATAATTTGTGTTTGGATATAGTAGTTACAGGCTTAGTTCACTAAGACATATATTCTGCCATTTTCATTTCTCTGTTTTAAAAGCCCAATCTGGAACACATTTGCTGAAACTCCGAGTTGAGGTACACTCAGCTGCACTGAGTTTGTATTTCTTTTACTGAACAACTACAAATTCTGGTGTTTGAATAAGTACCACATCTCACATACTAACACATCTTTTTCTTGAACAAATGTTTCTTTATATATTTCGTCTAAAGAAAGGAATTTTCAGACAAAATGGAGATTTATACACGTAAAGCAATAAAAGAACAATAATGTACCGTAACAGCGAATGTCACACGGTCCGAGTCTAATCCAAAAGATGATGTTTCTTCTTGAAAGGAATGTGGCCAGCTTGGGACAAATCCAGACATTTTGGAAAGGGGGTGCACATACTCTAAATTCTGGAATGTGGGGGGGGGGGAGGGCCAAAAAGGCTATCTGTGCTCTAAAAGAGTTTTTTCAGTGTTTTCTTTATAAAATGTTTGTAAAATTGCCGACAAAAGTGGGGGGGGGGCTCCTCTAAATCTGCCCCTGAGTAATGGAAGACACGTATCACAGACTGTCTAATAGGAGATGTTTCCATCCAACTGGAACAAGAAAGAACGAACATATTACACCCGTATTAAGTAAACTCCACTGGCTTCCTGTCGAATCCAGAATAAAATATAAGATACTTCTCCTGACATATAAAGCACTACATGGTCTGGGACCTGTATATCTCTCGGAACTTTTGAAACTGCACCAGCCGCTCAGGACCCTCAGATCAGCCAACCTAGGATTACTTAGTATAACAAGATCAAATACAAAAACTTTGGAATGGACTACCGTACCACATCAGGAGTGCTGAGACTCTAGCGTCTTTTAAGACACAAGTAAAAACATTTCTTTTTAGTTTACATTAGTTAGTTTTACTCTATTGATTAATTTTAATATTAGCTGTATTTTACTACTTTTAATCATTTTATCAACTGTAAGAGCTTCGAGACTTGTGGGAAGCTCTAAATGCTTTAATATTATTATTATTACAATAACTTTGGCTTTCACAACTGTTCTAGAATACATTATAAATAATAAAGAAAAAGCTCTTTTAGTAGAAACCATTTTCAAACTGCATGGGTTTGCCGGGTACAAGTAAAATTGTACATGTATTCAGGTAATTGCAGTCTAAATAACCGAAGATGAAAAAGGCTTGACAAAGTTACATGTAATAATTTAATTCCCCGAAGTCTTCATGCTCAAACTCAAATCCCACTTTATTGCCCTTTGGTTTTGACCGTGTATTAGCATTGCTCACAGTTGCGTGACAAGTTTGGCTAGAGTTTGTTGTTTACACTTCTCATCCAACAACAATAATAATGATATTAATTATGCACATGCAATAATAGTAATAATAATAAGGATATTATAATCTTGTATAAAAGAAAATACATGTATTTTCCCTAATTAATTGTTAAAAATTGATTAATTTGAAATATTTTTCTCATTTCTTTTACTCATTGCTTGAGCAACAAACGCAGCAGTTAGCCTGCATATATATGGATCAATGTTGTCATCAAAATGGCAAATCTAAGATAAAACGGAGCAAGAAGCTGCACGTAAGCAACATGGCCAGTACAAGGAAAGAATCAGATTTATCTTGAGATATAAATAGTATGAACATCTTAATTACTTCAATATAAACCAGTTACTCATACTGAGAATGCAGATTAATTTTCTTAAGGGATGAATAATCATAACTTCAACCTGTCTTATAAAATATTGTAATTGCATTTTTTTCTTAAACTGAATCTGTGCTGTAAGAGCAACGTGAAAGAACAATAAATTGTGTTCAGTAATGTGACAACGCACCGGTTACTACATTGTACTTAGTGCTTTGCCGAGTCTGTTAAGAAAAACCCTTTTCAAAAGTTCGTTTGAAGCCTTTACAAACCCTTTGGGAACACTTTTGAAACTCTTTTGATATCATGTTAAGACCCCATTTCACAGGGTTTTGACACTTTGGAAGTGCTTTCGAAACTCAGTTTCACCAACTGTAATACTCGTGTCGATAAGCCTACATGTATGGTGGGTCACATGTCCATAACAAAGTATGCAGTAATATTTTAAAAATGCTTTCATGAATAACTTATATGGCTTCCTCATAATTATTCTATTTAAAAATGCTTCATACCTTTGTTGGCTTCTCCTTTTATTGAACAAGAATTGCATTTGTTAATGTTACTCTCTCTTAGATAATTCATGTTTATTCCAGTCCATTTACTGTCTCTAATATAGGCAACTGATACGGATATTATAGCACATGTGCCTCTATATAATAGGACTCGACTTTGTACAGGTTACATGCATGGACATGTACATGACTTATTGATGCATGCAGAGAATGGACTGATTTTCTTTCTGGGATGGACTTGTCTGATTGTGTGTGTGAAAAGTAGAGACTTGTTTGATTGTGTGTTTTGTGTTATCACAGGAACATATTTGTGCCAAATAAATAGAAATAAGCCAATACTTTGATCAATGACTTTATCTGTCGTTTGTCAAAGCTTTGTCAGCACTCGATCAGGCTGTCAATATTATAGATAGATTGATAGAGTCTTAAATATACATGTATTTGATATTTTCTGGAGATGGCACAATATAAATTTGAAAAAAAAATTATAATTATTAAATTATTAACATTAATAAACAATTTATTAATGATTTTATAAATACTTTCAATGGCAGTTTCAACCGCCAAGTCGTTTCTTAATTACCCTTCAGTGGCAATGACACCGAATATCCGATAGGCAGGGTCATTATTATCTTTGCTTTCAGTTTCATTAGAAAAAGATAAACCATATGTCACTACAATCCTTTCCCTGTCTTTTTGGGCAATGGGAACATGGGATATCTCTTTCTTGTGTTTACTCACAGGAAACAATGCGTCTTTGCTTGGAAAACCTAACGATCGATTGAGATGACATGATTGTTGTATAAGGCTTTCCATACACGACAATCATAAACTTGACATAAATTATGCAGTATCATATGGTGTGATTCCTGCATGACTTGACTACAACATACCTTACATAGTATTGTCAATGGCGGACAAAAGAAAAGTCACCACCATCTTGGCAATCACTTTTCATTTGAAAACGAAACAAAAACCAGAAAGAAGAGTACATGGCAAAGAGACTACCATCATGGAAATGTGGGATTTTTCACATCTTGTTCCTGTCACAGACTCCGGAGATTTGCATTATTTTGTCGTACATGTAGGATTTTGTAACATGTTTCAAAAGCCTATGACAAATTGCATGGTGCATTGGATTATGGCATATACAAACTGTCAGAGACAGATTTTTACAGATGTTTGTAAATATCTATTTACTTTCTTTTGAAGCCAGTGATCAGTAATCTAGAACTGTAATACGGTAATATGGTAATGTTTTCAGAGTGCAGCTCCTTCCTCAGTCTATGTCCAAGTCCAAGTGAGATACAGTATGAATACATTACAATGTTTTAAGGACTAAAGCAAAACCATGATGAAAATGAATAGTTACACAGATTACACTATGATTTTTTGTTGTGTGCATCAATTGCAGCATACAACAAATGTATTGTAATACACCTTTTCATAAGGAGAGTTAAACATGTTTGAGAAACATACTCATAGTAATAAAGAAACATATGTCTGTGGATGAAAGAAGACCTGCTAAGCAGTAAATTAACACATGCAAGGGCAAAAAAGGAGTCTACTGATCCAAACAATTAAACTACAAAGCAAAACTCTGCACACTCAGTGGTGTTACAGTGTGTTGCTGTCCACAGCACTTAAATAACACATGTACACACTATATGGTGTTTATTGCCACTAAACTGGCCGTTACATGTACATTGTACATTTACAAGTCATTACAGTATAATAATCTGTCTGAAATAGTCAGCACATCAGTTTACTTACCCTGTGGATCATCCACTAATTTCTCTTGATATGCTGTACTTGGAAAACTCTGAACTCTTCTTGGAGGGCAGGCACCTGGCATAACAACAAAACACATAATTATTAATATAAGGCTACGTTCACACGGTACCGGACGAATCTTCGACCGGTCAAAAATTTGTGCGTTTAGGTGTTCCGTTCACACAAAACCATGCTAATCGTACAAAGATTTTGACGCCTAACCGTTCATTCAACCTCCAAAATTGAGGACGAATATTTAGCTGGTATGGTAAAAAATTGACCAGTGCAGTGTGAACACCTTGACCGTCTAAATTTTTGTACGATTAGCATGGTTCCACGTGAATGGAACACCTAAACGCATGAAATTTTGACCGGTTGAAAATTCATCCGGTACCGTGTGAATGTAGCCTCACATTTTGGTTGGTGAAGTAGCGCTTTGCACATGGGTGACAAAAGTTAGAATTCAACCTGGTTCGTCAGTTCCATGTGAACAGAGCAAAAATATTGAACGGTTCCGTGTGAACAAAATGTCCGGTCACATTTTTAGCTGGTCGAAAATTTGTCCAGTACCGTGTGAACGTACACGTACACAAGTAGCCTAAGAAAGACATTTAAAACATTGGTTCATGTGCATGCCTGTTCATTTGATGCAGAGTAGTGCTAATCTCAGGCATTGCTGACCCTCAAAAATTGAACAAAATTTCATTATTAACTATTGGATGCCAAGGTATTTTTCTTAACAAAATAGCCCAAGCAGGGGGGTCAATCAGACCCCCCCCCCCACTAATTGCAAAATGGATTAGTATTTCTTCCTGAAAGAGAGTTTGCAAGTATTTCTGAATTTATTTAATACAGCCAAAATAGTATCACACTTGCAGGTAAATCGCTAGAAATGACGAAAATAATAGTTAAAATCAAGGTTAAAACCAGTTTTTCACTGAAAATTCCGACCTTCTAAAACAAACCTTAATTTGCATAATTAAGTATGCATAAATTATAGATGATGACATCATCTAATTAAAGTGTCAAATGATATATTATTTATTAGGCTACAGCTACCAAACGTTTCATGGCATTTGCTCTGAAGGAAAAAAAGTTCGGTTCAAAAACCTTAAGGGGGGGGGGATTAATCTGACCTCCTCCTTGGCCGTTCGCGGGTTAAATTATGTTTTGTTTGTTGTGCTGCTTGAAATATTCATACTCGGCATAATAGAACACCGAATTGACAAATGGAGTAACAGTAAAATGGTGAATAGCTTAACATGTGCAAGCTCGCCTGAGTTCAGGTAAGGGTATGAAAATTGACATACAGTAGAACCCCGCTAACTCGAACTCGGCTAACTCGAATTCCCCACTAACTCGAATTCCCCGAACTAAGTTCGATTTCCCTTGGATTTGGACCTATTTTTGAGTCATTTTTACTTGGATAACTCAAACCCTGCTAACTCGAACTATTTTTCGTTTCCCTTGGCCAAATTTTACCCCGATAACTCGAACTTTGTTCTTATGACTTCTCAAAATATAGAGTAGAGTTCAGGCCTGACAATGAAGACGAGCTGCATGAACAGGATAGCAATGATGATGAGGTCAAGATTGTGGAGGAATGCCCTAAAAACCCCACTGCAAGCGATGTCAGAAATGCCCTTGACGTCTTAACCTCATACAGCTTGTCTGTCGACGAGGGCGCAGAGGAAATCAGTAGTCATGCTCATCAGATCACGGTATTGGCAGAGAGAAATTTTATGGTCGGAAGGGAGGTTTTTTTGTGTTTTTGTTTTTGGGAGTTTCCACAGTATCCGAATGTACATGTCACTGTTAAAGTTTCAGCTTGATGTCATAATAATTAAAATTTCTTGTTATATACATGTACGCAAATTGAGTGATTTTTATCACGTATAAATAGATTATAAAACTATGTTCATGCTATATATCGTCACTATATTAATAATGAACAAAATAATGATTTTTTTAACCGACCCCGCTTACTCGAACCCCCGCTTACTCAAACTGACTTTCGATTCCCTTCAGAGTTCGAGTTAGCAGGGTTCGACTGTACATGTTGTTCTCAGACACAGATATTTTTAGAGTTATGTGATAATCAAGTAATCATATAGTTTGTCACTATATGGTGGGCGTTTGCAGGTAGCAAGGAAATATTTGTCCCAAAACCGCATCAAATGACCCACGAGAACACAACTGATGGAAGAAAAGTGACCTTCAATATTTATCTGGCCTTCAGTGTTTTGTAATTGGGGGATCACAGAGTTCAAACTGTAGAATTTATGAGGCATATTTCCTGATCATTTGGATAAACCAGAGAATGACTGTTACAAATTACAGAAAATGACGGAGATAAAAAACATTACGTCACCATGAACTGTGCGAATGGTGTGCCTGTGATTATATAGGAAAAGCAGATTTAATAGATTATTTTGTTCTTTCTGCAACATTTTCCAAGTTCCAGCTCCATTTAAGAAGAGAAAAAGAATGAAGAACATTTGTCTAAAACATATTGAATATGTTTGTAGTGTTCATTCACAGTAAGCATAACTTTTTAATATGCATGTTTTTTAATGGCAGTTTATAGCTCTTTATGAGAGGTTGAGGAGCATAATTATCTTTCAGCGAGTGGCTCTGGATTACTATAATTATCACCAGAAAGACGAAGGCCAGTGAAACAGCAGAAATACATTGTAAAAGCTACAGCACAAAGAAGATCTAATTGATACATTTAGGCATTGCATAGGTTGCTATTATTATTATAATTATTACAAGAATGGATGAATGGGCCTGAAGTATCCACCAATAGCACAGTCAACCTGTTTGATGATTACGCCTTCCTTGACAGAAACAGTGGCAAATTCATCATTAGAAATCTGGTGCAGCTAGTCCTTGTGGATGGCCGTATTGAATACAAGTGCCCAGTCCATCACGTGCTATGTTCAAGTCTAAAAGAACATCAGCAACAATGGCAACTATTTGTTAATTGTTACAGTTCAATCTCAATATTAAAATTTTGATGACATTTTTGAGAAATCTAGTCTTCCAAAGTTCCTGAAGGAAAGACGCATGGGTCAGAACAAACTGCTGATCAACAATGCATTGTACATTGATTTCCCTGAAAACAAAGGAGAATATTATTATACTAAGGTGTGAATGCAAATGCAAATGAATGAGGGTGAATCGAAGAAATGATATGTACTGGTCAAATGAACTAAAACTTCTTGAACTGTTCATGTGTGGTGGAAATATACAATTGTAAAATAATATTGCTTTCCTTTGATCCATATCCAGCATTTCATGAAACAAATTAATTATAAAATGTACTGAAGGACCTACAAGATTGGTCATAAATTGTTGGTCTGACAGGCATAATTTGACTTAAAGTACAACAGTCAACTATAATTATTAGCATTGATTTCATGACTATTCTAGGTGTATGTAATTCCAAAGGTTGCTCGAAACATTTATACACCTCCCCCCCCTGCCCTAACCCGATCAATAATTATTTTGTACACTCTGTTAGCTTAATTTTAGTTTTTTCCTTAAATTCCACAAATTAATCAACATTCTGTAGGGGAGGGGAAATTGGTTAATTGGACCAACAATTTTGATCAGGATTGTCCTTGCTTAGTTTAATTAAAGCACAAACAGATTTGAGAATTAGCGGACCACCGTACCAGATTGTACTGCAGTGATCACATTGTACGTACATAACAGCACTAAACTACAAACAGTTTGAGACAGCATTGGTTCAACAAAAAGTGAACTGGGATATTAACGGTATAAAATGTTAATTTCGCTGTTGCATCTCAAAGGTTTAATTACCACTGTTTATGGCTCTGTTCAATAAAGCGTATACGTACAAGTTACAACAAACATGCAGAACATCAACTGAGTCTGACAGCGTGGAGCGTACTAACAACAATGTACACCAGCTGTAGTACATTCACAGTATAGTATAGTATGGATGTACAGTAGGTTTTAGAATATTCATGAGTGCTCTACTCCACTGTACATTCCATCGTAATTTCAACTGTACAAATGCTGGAGAAAAAAGGAAAGTATTTCTCTTACACCTACTTAATTTGCAATTTCTTTTACTACTAAGAATTCCATGTAGGGATTATAAATTGAATTACCAGGTGGACGAATTCTTGTAAATCGTGGCATTGTCACACAAGTTGGTTGTCTCTGAAAAGGTGGAGGCACTTCACCCAAAACACCTGTGCAATTTAGGAACAAAGTAATATTTTATAATATTGCCATGACAATGCCAGAATTAATAAAATGACTACAAAATATGCACAGATGAGTATTTTAATGTATCTTTGAAAATGTATTAGAACTAGTCTTGCCACATGCTTCACCATCTGAAGCTTAAGTAAAAAATATCATAAATAACAAAGACTATTTACTAAATTGTGTACCCTTTGTTATTTGCTATATATATATATAATTATGTGGTCCCATTTTAGATGTACAGATCCATAGGCTATATTATTGCATATTATTCTGCTCTATATCACACATAAACAACATAAATTATGAGCACATAACTGAAATGAGATAGTGAGAGAGAGCACATGCCAAGTTACATGTATATGTGATTAATCATACAGCAACAAAAATGTCAAATTCTGATTGGCTGAGAGAGGTGTTGGTCACTTGAAATCAGAATGCAATTTTTAAAATCAGGTGCAAAATGTGAAATCAAATGTTGATAGTGCCAGTTGAGAAACACGAGCCAACCAGATCACAACTAATGCACAGATGGTCTTGGAACAATTTGCAAAAAAAAATTAATGTACCTCCATTTTGTTTTCATGTAAAGTGAAGCTTTGGAAGCAGATTTGCTTGAACAACTTAATTGTTGTAAGTTCAAGCAAAAGCATAATCGAACATATATAGGATAACATCAAGTAGCTAAATGCATTTAATTCATGAAGAAGGAAATCGAAAGATGTACTTCATCAAGGTAAATGACTTGAACTGAAGCTCAAGGCAACTGCCAAAAAAATACCCACACAATGTCAATCTGAAAGGATCCGAATCAAAGCTAAGTAGATATTTCAGGAGTTTTGTTTCTGTATGATTAACTGTAAGTAATCATCGTGATTCCTCCTCATAAAATTTTCATAGAACACAAATTACACTAACCCCTTGCCCATGTCCACACAATTTTGTTAGTCTTTGAAAAATTTACTTGTGTCAATTTCTTCCAAATTGCACTCAGATCCATGCAATTACCTATGATACAAGTGGCTAGACAGCAGTATTCTAATAAGGTGAGTGCACATATTTGGCAAACAACAAAGAATCATTAATTTATCTTATATAATCTTTATTTACGACATTGATAAAATTAAGATTCTTGACTGGCTCCGGTGGAGCCTGTCGTTTTGCTTGTTTGATTCATTTCTTACCTTGCCCATTATTGATCTTATCAATTTCTTGAGTCATTTGGTCTATTTCGGTTTGTAGAAACCCATTTTCTTCCCTCAAATGACTTACATATTTTTGCTGTGAGGACAAAAGCAGCAATCAATACATATTGTTTAATGTTCTTGACAAGACATACATGTACAGTTCTATCGGATAAAATGTAGCCAGTAGCAGACTGCTGGCAGACTATTGCTGTGTTCAAGATGACTACATGCATGTACCTCCATGTGCTACTGCACGCATTACTGGTTAGGAGTCTTAAAAGCATTTTGAGTTGTCCATGCACCGGCATCATTTAAAATTATCTTATTATGACATAGAGAATTCCGTATCGCAGATGTCAAGTTCCAAATCTATCATGTACTTTTCTTCCTGATATTCAGCATAATTGCTTTAATTATAGCTGACTGCTTTTTCTGGTGTACTGTAGTCCTGGTTTGAGATCCAGTATAGAGGAAATGGCTGATTGTTCACAACAGCTGGTTGACTTGGTGATGAAATCGTGATAGAAATAATGGATTCTTCATATCCCTTCCGTAGCACGGCAACCTTGTCTTTAACCTTTTTTTACTGAAATCTCAAACTTATTGCTTCTTACTATGGCATTTGAGTAATTGCTATATATGCATGAGATGGAACAACAATATGCAACTGCAAGCACAAGAGCTGCAGTCAAGTGCTTCTGCCAAGAAAACATGACAAACTTTTGAAACAAAGGACCCCAGCCATAGTCTTAGAATTTGTAATGAGACATGTGACCAGACCCAACCAGAGTCTTTCTCTTGGGAGAGGGAAGAGCCTGGGGATGAGATTGAATACTTGGCACTTTTGCTTTGAAACAGAAATGAAGTACAAATGGGTTGTATAGTATTTACATTCACTGAACAATATTTAGTACTTTAATTTCAAAGTTCTGAGATAATGCTGGAAGGATTACGGATTTGTGTGTTGTCATTACATATAAATTCTGTGTATTTCTGTTACATATATGGCAAAGTTTATGTTTAAATTTATAAAACATATTTCAATCCTGATTTTTGTTAGGGCTAAGGGAGTGTTCATAATTTATGAGGGGGGGGGGAACTATAGGGATTTAAACAATTTTTAAATATATTTTGGGTGCCCCCCACAGAAAAAAATATGTTACTTAGTGCCCCCCCCCCCTCATTCAACATGTAGACTTTCAGTAGGTACTAAATCCCATGCCTCCCTCCCCGAGGACTATTCCACAGTAAAGGTAAAAACAATTTGGTTTTCTTGAGTCATGTTATATTTAACCTTCAAAAAAACAACAAAATGATTGAATCCTCAACTTTGGTGTTTCTTTAGAATCATCATCATTATCATCATCATCATCATTCAACTACCATCAATATAGTCATATTGAACTCAAAATTGCTTTTATATTTTATATTATGTTATGTTCTATCAGTTGTTTTATGTGAATTTAAGTAACAAATTGCATGGCCTTCTAAAACAGTCCACAACTACAAGAAGTAGAAGAAAGTTGACACTTTTTGTCTTCTAGATTACCAAAGCCGGACATTGTCGAGTCTTTTGCTATTTTCAATAGCCCCCTCTGATAGTTACAGGAGAAAATGGCTGATCCCCCCTCAAAATCCCCATAGCCCCTGTCCCCACGCCATAAATTATGAATGCTCCAGGTAAAGCTCTTGTATATATGTATATGTATGTATATATACGAAGACAAGTGCTATATGAGAAATTGTCATGAACTGAACTTCACCCAGACTGAAGGAGCTCCGCTCCGAAAACGTTTTGTCTTACTTAAAGCCACTTTAACCCTTTCAGTCCCAAATACGCCAAACGCATATTCTGTGCATGCCTACTTTAAACCCAAATTACTTGAAAATTAAAATAACAGGAAGAATTTCACTTACCCTGAATGACTGCTGCAACAGTACAGGCTAGTTAAACACATCTGGCTTGCCTTTTAAAGCAATATTCTGGAAGATACTTGACA
>JANVCH010126729.1:0-13218 GCA_025505405.1 Epizoanthus rinbou | reverse complement strand
AGCGTTTTACGATATTAAAATTGAATACTCTAGATAAAAACGACAATAGTTTCAGTATATCTCTTAAAGAAAGTATATTGCAGTTTTTGCCTATTTTTTAGGGTTTGCAAAATCTAAACAAACTGTAAAATAGGGCAATTGTCATGAAAACAGGGCAATCAAACACTGAACTACAGGGGAAAATTCCCGTTTCAGTGGTTGGCCAGTCGGTCTGTTGGTTTGTTAGTTGATCAGAACGCCAGTTGATTAGTTGACCACTGAGTGTATCGCCGATACAAAGAAGATTTAATCCTCTTTACTTTTGTAAAAGGTAATCATAACAAGCCTTATCAACAAGCTCTTCCTGTTTTCCAAACGTGGCATTGTTATGCATAAGTTGCTGTATTCCTTTGAGCCACAGTTAATTGAAATGATAAATAGCTATAAATAAACGTACTTAAATGTTAACTATACAATCTGGTTATTACAGTAAAATACGCATATAAGAACCCAGATTTTTTCAAAGAAGCTTACAATCAGTTCTTTTTTAATGTTAGTAAGCCAACGATGGCTCAGTCACGATGGCTCCTCAATGCGTTTGTACTGACTTGTTTTATACAAATCCTACTCGGTTCCTCTTGCAGCGAACAAATCACTGACTGCAGAGTTTGTAAGGATAAAATAAACACTGGTTGGAAAGTCATGGAAAGAAATAAACACGAGAGTCTTCACTGAATAAAATATAATTTTATTCATTGTAATTTTGCTTTATGTTTCTATTTGCGCTCTCTCGCCACATATTACTTTTGTATTTTTGTATTATTTTCAGTTGCATATTAATTGTGGCAAACAAAATATCGTCCCCGATATCGTCCGTTCACGGCAAACAACTCCTATCAACTTTTCTATCTCGGAGAGTGGTTAGTTTTATGTTCCCGGTTGATGTAAAAATTAAAATACCACTGGCACTGGTCTTCACAATTCTGGGCAACAAAAAATATTTAATTATGTACTAAATATAAATTGACTATCGTTTCCCGTTCTTTAAGATTAATAATTACAAATCATTGGTTAGGCTGACCTCAGACGCTAAGTTTCTTTTGCAGCGAGAGAGATCCTTTCTGGCTGCAACGGAAACTTAACGTCTGAGGTCAGGCTAATCTGATTGGTATTAAACTAGTAGTTATATTTGGGGACCACTTTAGTTTCAGTGAAACCGAAAGCAGATATATAGTTGGCTGATCTCAGTATCGAAACCTCCATCGTCATTGAGTTTTGTTAGTTCACCCTGAAATATTTAAAGAATGCCTTGGAAACAAGGTCATCAACAGTTGAAGGACTGATCAATTTCTGCCGGCGGCTCCGGTCTAGAGAAGAAACTTTCTTTCACTTTTGTTCCTGATTTAGATTGATTTAACCTCGCGAGTACCGAAGTTCGCATCATGGCTGTAGGAGATTCCTTGACGGTGTAATGATCAATAATCCATTAACGAGTTAATTGTATAATTTGAAATTCTACCATAATTCCTTTGCATATACAATAAAACTCTATATATTTTGCCTTAACTTTGATTAATCCTAAAACTATACGAGTTGTGTTACGAATTTTTCCGTCTCTTGAACTCTTCTTACGCACAATCTGCATGGGTTAAAATCTAAATAATTACTATAAAATTTCGCTGATACTCAGCCTCGTCAGGCAACATCCGCCATATTTTGATTATCACCATTTTCAAAATATGGCGGATGTTGCCTGACGAGGCTGAGTATCAGCGAAATTTTATAGCAAGTATTTAGATTTTAACCCAGATCGTGCGTAAGAAGAGTTCAAGAGACGGAAAGATGTCTAACACAACTCGCATAGTTTTATCTAACTCTAACAAAAACACTTTCTGTAATATTTGCTTAATCCCTCAGCCAAATTATAAAGGGACTTTCCCGTGCATCATTTGCAAAGGTGACTGTGACCTATAGAGAATTTAGCACAACTGAACTATGCCCTCAAAGTTCGTGTTACCTTTTGATAGTAACACCAAGTGCGACATTTGTTTCAGATCTCCTGTAGACTATTTGTCCTTGCCTCACCCCTTCCCTCTGGCTCACCGACCTTGTCTCACACTGACACTAAAATGATCAAATCATACTGAATTTCTTTAGCGGATAAATTATCCAACTATTTTCCCGGGTAATTAAGGGAACAAAGGGTTTCGGTCAGATAAAACGTTGCCCGCAGAAACACTGATTTTTGTTAACATTATACGACACAATTGTGGGAGTGTCTGTCAAGGGAGTTTCCCTGCTTAGAGAAACAGGCGGAAGTTGCAGCCTATATAAATCACTTCTAATCGACACTGCATTTTATCAGTTAACTCTGGAAAGCTTCGGAAGAGTTTCAAGAACCGAAGTCGAAGGCTATCTATACATATCTCTAAACTAAGGTACCAGCAGTTTCTCTCTGTTAGAATCATTTCCTTAATCAATCACCTATTTACGTTCTGATATATCGCTTTTCTTTATCGGCTTCCTTGTCATTTTGATAGATGGACAGATAGATAGATAGATAGATAAATAGATAGATAGATAGATAGATAGATAGATAGATAGACAGACAGACAGACAGACAGACAGACAGACAGACAGACAGACCGATAGATATATAGATAGAGAGAGAGAAAGAGATAGATAGATAGATAGATAGATAGATAGAAAAATAATTAGATAGTTTATTTAAAATATTACCTGGCAGCGATAAGGTTGAATTGCGTAATTTACAATATTAAAATTCGAGCGCTAGCCCTTCGAAACGTCAGTTGATATCTTTCACCCTCACGGCGAAAAACATAACATATCAACTTTTAGTAGATCAATCCCATCATCACGTATAGAAACGTTTGTTTGGTCGCTTAGTTTAGAGTATGAATAGATTGACAAATGCTCTCTAACATTTTAATACGCTGAACACGACCTATTCTTTTCACTTAGAAAACCCTTTGGTGAATCTTGGAGTTTCTCACTTACTGGGGATCAACCAATCCAATCAGTAGAGCAAAATGGAAGTTAACGCTTGGAGTATCAAAGACTTCCGTCCTGTTTACATGCCTGATATAAGCTTAATATATCAAAGTTCCAAATAAACAACATCGGCAAACACGTTCGCGTACACAGATATTAAGCTCAAGCAATCAAGGAACGTAACCTATAACCAAACGATATATGAAAAGAATATAAAGAAAATCTGGCAATCGGCAAATCCCCCCTTCACCTACCTCTCATGTATTTGAAATGGCATTTGTCCGTAAAATAAAAGGTACAAATACGTTCCACTGTAGACTTGGGAGACTTGGAAGTTGACATAAAATTGTTGGCTATAAGATTTTAGTTTTATGATTAGAAATGGATCATTAATTCGAAACAGGTTATTGTATGGAGCAGGTGACTTTCTGCAGTTACCGGGAGAGTCAAAGTCAGTCACACGGTATTTTCAATTAGCGTAATATTTAGAAACTGAAACTATTATATTGAGACAATGTTAATTTTGAAAACCATATGGAAGCCCTTACATTATTTATTATTGATTATATACCAGCTTCTGTTTTTAAACTTTTTGTCTTTAATACAGACCTGGACGGCTGGAGAAGGGAAAACCTAAGTTTTACATGCAGAAATGTCGTTAGTCCTTAATTGTTTTTTGTTGGCGGTTTAAAACGACTAAGTACAGTGCGAGTAGTCGTAAAGAATTGGCACAGGAAATATTATGTCAGTAATTGAATCTGAGACGTCCTTTACACTGCACCGACTCTGTTATGAAATGTCATGGAATTGGTCGGGAATATTAGCTTGTTTTGTCCTATAGTTTTAGTGTTTCCGCTCGTGCGCTGTCTCAATATTTGTTAATGTTCTCGACTAAGTCAAGAAACAAAATAGCCTGGACTAGAAGACGTAGTTAACGGGGAAACTAAGCCTTGGATTTTCACAAATGAACACTGGCAGTAACACGATGTGATAGCAGTTGTAACTATTTTGGCAATGTTGGCCAGTTGAGTTGAATAAATGCCAATTGCCCAATTGATGGGAATATATTTAACAATTGTTATCGGTTTAAATCGAGTGTATACTTACCGACTATAAAGGCTCTTTCTTGCCTTGTTCCGTGATAGCGATGCACTGAAAGCTACATGTACTTCTGCTTGAAGCTGTACGAAGAAACAATAGAAGAGGTGTGTATTTTATTATTGAAGACGTTATAGCTTATTTAGCGCCTGACAATAGGTTTAAAGCATTTTCCTGATTATATTAAGATGCCCAAACCTATTAATAACCGCTGTCCTTGTGTCTCAATTTACCGCACCGTCGCGAAATCAGCCAATCCCAAACATTCCACTTTGAACTTGAAGCCCGCTGATTGGTAGATACATTCTCCTCTAATGGTGAGAAGGGACCCCGGAGACACTAATCTGATTGGTTCCTACTTAACAATCCTAAATTAATTGTATCTCCTCCCATGCTGTTGGCATGGCAACCTGCTCCTTTAGTTCCACAATGATCAAGATAATTACACAATTTGTAGACTTGAATTTATACTAAAGGTTACAGATGATAAATGTGATGTTTTAAGCTATTAGGACTAAGATAGGAAAAATAAACTACATTACATACACCCTTAATAGAACCAAGAAAGGAAGGGCTCAAAAGCCTCAAATAATGGTTCTTTTATTAGAAGAACAATCTTTATTTATAGTTTATAAGTAAAAGCGACTGGGGCAGGAATAATGTCGAATAGAGCATGACAAATGTCGAAATAAGGAAACGCACAGGGATAATCTGTTTTCCTTGAATCCATCCTCAAAATGGATTTGAAAGATTCAAAACCGCATTTTTTATTTTACTAAAGACCTTTTAATGATAAAATTAATTATATCTCCTCCCATGCGGTGAGTAATTACTTAATATACCTTTTTCAACAAAGAACGTAGGACGTCCAATTAAGGACGAGGTAAATATTTGAAATGATTGCTCTAAAAATATACCTCACTGATCTAATTTGGACAAATAAATCTTTAAAATATGTAAAGAAACTGAGCAGAAAATTTAATACTAAGAGCTGCGCACATAGCAAATACAACAGCAGAAAATGAAAGTTGAAATTTATCTCTTTCCAAAGAATTTATACCTGCTTTAAAAAAATAAACAATAGTATATTTTAGCAACTGCTTTGCCAAGAAGGAGAAAAACATACACATTAGTCAATATGCGAAAAACTATAACTATGACTATGACTATGACTATGACTATCAATGACTATGACTATGACTATGACTATGACAACAACAGCGAAATTAAATAATAATAACAACGCCAAAACTTGGTAAATATTTAATGGTCTGCTCCGATTTCTAATTTTCGATTTGTATATTTAAGCTATAAAATATATTTATGGGCATCTATCGAAGTATAATTTAAGTTAAAAGCTTGCAGTTGCAGTTGATTCGAACAGCCAAACCAGGAATTGTAGCCACAATAGATAGCGTATATTAAAATTATTTATTTAGAGGTTGTGGTTTGGTTGAAAAGCACGAAATGACAATATACACTGACCAGGTGGCGGCGATATTGTTGTTCTATTTATTTAGTTTTCAAAATATGGTGCGGTGGATAAAAGGAAGGACGAACAAGCCATTTCACCTCGCGTGGACCCAGAGGCCGGGAAAACAAATGTTATTTGAATGTGTGATTGTTTTAAAAGATCTTATCAGCGTTACAGAGACACTGCAGTAATACGGAAAACTGGTTACATTAAATAATCATGCCAGAGGGCGGAGGCATATGATTTCAGAAAATATTATAATATAAACTGAGAAAAGCGTTGGTATATTGATATATATCGCCATTATCCGGCCGATTTCATGGAAATAACAAGCGTAGAAACGCTGGAGTAAGGGTAGTAAATCTAAATTTTCGTAATTTTTCTAGATAAAAATGTCTGTAGAATAAAATCTGTACTAGTTATTTTTAGTTTCATATTACTCTGACGTCATAATGTAATGGACTTCGATAACGCCATCAATCCTTGAGTTTCTTCAGCGTAACTCCTGACAACAGCAACCTCGCTCTATCTCATATATCACTCGTATTTCTTAACCATGCTAAGCTGTTTTGTCGACTACTAATTTAAATTCGTGACACTTTTTATTGGTATTGCCTCCTAAACCTATAGTCATGGCTAACAAGATATCGAATCACCACCGCAACATGCACGAATAACGACGACGGTATTTGATCAGAAACTGTATACATTCAGTTATTTTTATAAACGCAGTGATCTAGCTGAAAAGATAAGAAGATAAAAGATTGAAAGTGAAGGAAAGAAAGTGATTGACAGTAGAAACTAGTAAAGTAAAACGACGAAGCGAGACCGAACATTTTAGTTGTACTGAAAGACCGAACTGTCCCCTTTTAAAAATACTATATATATAAATACTAGCAGCTGATGTCAGTTTGTATCTTCGAGGATCTTTGAGAAATAGTCTCATGAAAAATTTAGTTTGCCATATTTTTATTAGCCATATTCTTCAATGTATTGAAATGACCATTTAATGTAAATCATGAAGTAGACAAAACAAACAGTTATTCCAGCGTGTATTTATATAACAAGGTCCACAGGAACATTTGTTTAGAGATTTTATCTTTCACTGTATAAACTCGAGACTTATCATTTGTTAAAGTTGGCAAAACATTGCTATTTTCATTTCACTATGGGGATCATTCGTTGAGAGGGTGTGCATTTTAATGCGTGTGAGAATAATGAGCAGATGCCATGGGAAAACAACTTGTTTTTAAAGCAACAGTCTTTGTTGGTTTCAAATAGAAAACGACATATATTAACTATTTTGAAAATTATTTATCCTTTTATTTCCAACAATATCTTTTACATAACTTGTTGCATTTCGTGAAAACAAAAATATACTGAAAAATTAAATATAACAGCAATATTACCTGTAACTTCTTATGAAATTAGTGTCATTGCCTGTTTTTCTCAGATGGACACTGTTAAAATCAATGTGATCTATACCCGATTCATATAGGTTCACTGATGTTACAGAAATAAATGTATTAGCCAGGGGCCAATACAACGATTCTGCGCTTGTAGCAGCTGCAAAAATACACAACTTAGAGAAATGAAAGGAGTCGAGATATGGCACAACGAACATGAAAAAAGACAATGTTTGGTTCACCAAGATGCCAGCAACTGAAATCTCGCAAGTTGTTAGCAATGTCTAATTTTCTGAAACTGTCCAATAAAACAACCATCTAGATTTTCTGCCGATTTAATTTAAACTCACTTAAACTTTAAAATAATTTATCATGTCACAGCCTTCTAATTGATACAAGTTTGTTGATTTTCATGAGCAGCCGGTTTTCCAGCGGGAAACACAAAAGGTTTGTGAGGAAGAAATACAAACAACCGTAACTTTGGATCAAAACATCCCAACACTCTCACCACTTTGCAGGAGGACTTGAGAAACTCAAACCTAAAACATCGAACTGAAACACAACGCTCGTGCTTTCGAAATCAAGATTATATTGTACACACCCAATTCAATCAAGAAAAGATGGGTTCCAAGTCTGAAATATTGCATTGCTAAACAGGTTAAAACAGAGATTCCCTGTTAATTTGGTTATCTCGTTTCCACTGGGGGAATCTATAGATCTGAGATTATCTTGCGTTGTCATTATATATTTTGTTACAGTCTATAAGTCTGCCATATTTAATCACTTTATATTTCATTTATTTGCGATTGTTCAATGTCGAGCAAGTAAAGTTGATTAAGGACAAACGGAAGGTGATTGATAGTTTGTTTTCGAATGAGCGTCTTCCATGATATCTTTCGACATGTATATAGAGCCAAGAACACACAACCGGCAACAACAACAGGGTTCTTATCCCCACATGGTTGAATTTCATAACCATTTATGTGCAGTGATCATTGACCAAGTATTCATCTCATCTCTGAAGACTTCAACTCTTTTTTCGTCTATTTTTTACTTTCAACATCGCATACTTTACTTTCAGAATGTTCTTGCACACTAGCAGGAAAGCCGGGGCTCCAATGGACTATACTATATTTAGAGTGACATTTCTTGCACAATTGAATAAACTAACAAGCGCCGTATCATATGTTTCTGCCTTCATTCTATAACTTCGCGCAGTCTGCAGCCTTCAAGCCCAGCGAACAAGGCTGTAAGGATTAAGTTGGCTAGAAATTCTACATTTTATCAGCGAATTATTATTTTTTATCTTAGATAAATTCGTGTTTCAGATTGGCACGAAATAATGTCGAGTTCTATATTCTATATAAACAACTTATTGTAATATAAATAGATTATATGGCACACACCAAACCCGATAATGAGCCGGACTCTTCAACAAAAAAGTTATATCTATATTTTCGCTGCTAGGCTCCCACATTTCTTGTCTCAAAGGCTGTGAATTTGAATTTCCATGTGAAACAAAATGAAAACATTTTTGCATTACACTTCTGAATTGACAAAACTGAACGCAACACGACCAAAACAAGTTGGTTGTTTGAATTTGGCAAAGCATAAAATCAAAATGATATTGACCTCATGTTTCACAAATAATCGAAATACCCTAAGAACTGATACGCTACAGAAAAACGTCTATTTTGCCTTGTGTGTGTACCTCCACGAAAAATAAGGCCTCGTTTACGCCATACCGGATAGTTTTCGTGCCGAAAACAGTAGCGGGTAGGCCGTTCGTATACACTTGGAACGCTTTTGCCGGCATAATTGTTGCGCCAAATAGAACGTGAGACGCAACGCTTTCAAAGGTGATACGTCGCGTATCGGATAGGTTGTCGTGCCGCGAAAAATGCTGTAAAAACACCAAGCGACACCGCTCCGGAAGTGAAAAGGCCGAGGATAGCCCGGAAAACTAGTGTTCTAAGTGTAACGGTCTATCCGTTACTGTTTTCATAACGCCGCGAAAGCTATCCAGTATAGTGTAAACGTGGCCAAAAACGAAAATTTGTGGGCCTATATGACTGTTATACAGGCAGAATTGACTATTGTATATTAGGGTTTTAAAATAAACTAGACCCCTTTCATGTTAATGTGGTAGATATATAATTGGACACTTACCGTTCCTAAACAACAAAAGTAAAAATCGCTCTTGTTGGGTAGCACCGACTTCAGTTAAGTCTTCCTCTAGGGCAGGCTGTATACGATAGGCAGGGTAATATATACCAGCACGCAATGAATTTATAATTATGTTTATCATCTCATCTTTCTAACAGCTTTAATGTACCTTCATTCTAATTGCAAAACAACAGAATTGTAAAATGGTTTCAAACACTGTTTAACAGTGTTATTCTGAACGTACTCGTTTATATCCGGGATCAAGCCAACCCAGATTTGTCAGTTCTCTAATCTTTCAAAGTTAAGAAAACAACACTGAACTGAATGGAATGTCCTCATCTCTCTTCATTCTACAATCAGCTTTTAATTGACATGTCTTCAAAACGTATATTCCGTAACTTTTAATTAAACGATATGTGAAAGAAATACAATTAATTATTGAAGGATTTTGATAACTAATATTTGACTTTATCGCAATGTTGTGATTTATGCAAATGAATACCGTATTTTCTGGAATAAACACCCACTCTCAAATAAACGCCTCTCTGAAATAAAAGTCGACCGAAAGTCTCTAAAACAAAAAGGGCGTTTATTCAAGAAAATACGGTACACAAATGTGCGATGGGTGCATGCGAACGGAAATATATTTTAGGATCACTTCCCGAGCAGGCTTAGGAACCGAGCTGGCTTTAGTAGCCAAGCCTCCTCTTACCAATCCACAAGAATATAAAAATATTTCAGTCAATAATACAGGTCAGGTAAGTGATTGGTACCGAGTGACCCGAAATTTCGCAGGAAATTCCGTCCCCTTTTCCCTGTTGTGGAAATAATTAAAGTGCTTGTCACTTGTAATAACTTGGAGGACCGTTTTGCGGAATGTTTTCTGCCGATGCTCCCATTAATCATGAATTCAAAGGCTAGCTATCTTGAACTTGGGAAGTACTTGTTATTTAAATAGCGTTTTTCAGGTGCTTCTTTCAACTAGATCGTTTCAGTAGTTCTGGTATATATCACGAGATTTCGACACAATCGGAGGTCATGTATACCAACAAGGAAGGTTTGCCACGAGCGAGTTGGTGAGCGAAAGCGAGCCGCGAAGATCGCGGGTGCGGAAGAGAGAGGAAAGGCTCTCGCCCCACTCCCTTACCTGTATTACGCCACGCGGCCAAACCCAAACATCTTCTTTCTCGGCCCGGAAACAATTAGACGGCTCGTAGTCTAGTCACTCAGTTGTATACCTGTATCTCTGTTTCTGTACACACTTCTGTCGCTGTACCTTTAATTTGATGCTTTGAAGCAATGTCAGTGCACAGCTATTTCAAGAAACGTTGACGGTCTGCAGACATAGCATAGACGGTATGAAAAGCGCTAAGAATCATGGGAATGAAAATGTAGCACTGTTAAGGCGTTGCACTTCTTCTATCTTGTAAGTAAAGTAAGACAATAGAATCCAGATGAGCGCCTTGATATGTTGTGTTGATAAATTATTCTCCAACTCATTAATAATTCATGAAGCAATCACAAAGAAAATCAATGCCGTGATGTGTTTGGATATGTGATAAAAAAAACTTCTGGGTTTTGCATACGTTAGTTCTGAACCAATACTTTTAAAAATCGTTTGAGAAATTTTAAACATATTAAACGCACGGAAGAGTGTTTCATCACAAATCAAAAACCTTAAACGTGAGGTGCGCGTAGGTTTCTTCACCTCTGTTCTCGGTGTTTGATTTGTGATGAAACACTTCTCGTGTTTGATGTGAGACTTCAAAATCGATTTCAATTGAATGAAGTGAATCCCCAGAGGCGCAAATTCTATACAAAATCACTAAAGTCTAAAGAAGTGATGGTAGGCCATGGTCAAATGTGCAAAAATAATTTTTGGCATAATATATTTTTCAAAATCAAAATATATTTTTCAATATATTTTGTCACAACAAGAAGCTAATAAGTATAATTTGTCAAAAAGCACTGCCCAGCACAATTAGACAAATTTCGCACTTTTATAAGCATGTGCAAGTCACTAACACTCTCGCTTTTGCTTTTTAAGTATCTTTGCTACATAGAAAAGAAACATTGTTAGCTACGGTGCCTGTTTACTCTATTATTACAGGGATTGGTTGGACCTGGACCAGTGGTAATTTGCTTTATTCCTCAGCTACTGCTTGAATACATGCACACACTAATAACAGCTTCTAGATGCTGTATATTTATATTCTTTCAAATGTTTTCATCTTACTAACAGCGTAATCTGAATACTGATTATTGGTCAGCATAAGTATTTGTCAAGTAGTTACAATAATATATTTGAAACGATTATTTCCTTGAAGGGGAGGATTATAAAACTTATTTTATACTATTTTATACTTATTCTATCATTTCCTATAATTCGCTAAATACCCTGACTAATTTTTATCGTAATGCGTTATCTAATTCTACTGAAAACTAACTCCATATTTCCGTATACGAAGGGGTGTGTTTCTATTTAGCTAAGTTTCATCAAAGATCACGATAGTCCTTGATATAAGAGGATAATTTTGAAACAAAGCTACATAACACTGTAATGAATTTCTGAGCCTGAATACGGAGATACAAAATAGCTAGTATTGAAAATGTCTTGGTGATTCTATTTCGAATAAGGATTAATTATAACATAGATTTCCTTGTAACAAATATAGTCATGTAGTTGAACAACAAATTTCTAGGCATAACATTCAGCTCTTGATTTAGTAATATAGCGAGCATCCTGTCGAACTTCGGGATAGAACAAGACATTTTTTAAAATAGCAAAATACTTATAGTTCATTGTAAAATCTAGCAGTATGATTTAGAAAATATTCCAACAATAATTCTAACACATTTCTTTACTCACTGTTGAGATTCGACACCTTATTCAGTAATAGCGTAGTAACACTGAACATTTAAAAAAAAATAGGTCGAAACAATTATGAAGCCATTTCGTTTATCCGTATTAGCGCGTTCCTACAAAGTGTTTACAATCTAGATTTTACTTCAGGAATATTTGTTCGAATTATCCATCAACAAATATTCCTGTATAAACTACATATGTTAGATAAAACTTTTAAGGTAGATCATTCAGTCACTAAAAGTGTACCGTAACACTATTTTTGTTGACTTGATGCAAGTTATTCTAAACGTGTGAATGATTATTCCTTGTAGAGTATAGAGGTACTAGTTATTATGACTGTTTGTAAGCCAATACAATGTATAAAATACAATATTTAGAAAAACTTGCCAAAAATTGTAATAATTTTAAAACTTGTGAATTAGATTTGCTGTTATGTAGGCACAGCAACGTTATTTTATGAGCACATTTATGGAGATTAAGAGCATACTCTGTGAACTTTGACATAATTTTTGTTTTATAATCTACATACACTACAGGAGATTATAAAGCAATTTCTGCTAAAGCTGACGGTATTCCTAAATGATTATCATTTAACAATGAACCACGAATACGAGTTAGAAAAGAGATGATAAATAGTCAGAGGTATGCACTCCAAAGTTTGCTAAAATCATGTCCTATATATCAGTAGGTTCAAGTTCAATAATTATTCTATCACTGCTGAATTCACTACGTCATTTCATAAAGTGTTAATTTCCTGCTGTAATTCGATTCCAGGAAATCGGAATACGACATGAATAGTGAGAGTCGACATCCATTAGACGCTTATTAGTCGTGCCGAAGGCGACGACTTATAAATTCAGTTTCGTTCTTCTTGGGTAGTATTAGTTTTTGTGTCGAGAATGTCCAGCCTCATTTAAGTTGACTTTTTGATCCCTTGCTTGTGGGATGCTATTTGACGTCATAGAAAGTCGGTTAATACCTAAAGTTTTGCAGTAACTGTGATAATATGGTGAGTGGTTCCTCCTAAAATGTTTTATAATTTGTCTAGAATTTTATAGCCTGCGTGAACAGACCCCTTTCCTCTCAGTCAGGCCGCGCGGGCCCTGGCGCGAGAGAAAACAAGGGTCTGCGATCTGAACTGAAAAAAGCCGTCCAATAATTTATTCAGCACCGAACATCTCGGTGCTTCAATAGTGCTGTATGATTGGTCGAGACGA
>JANVCH010126618.1:0-13222 GCA_025505405.1 Epizoanthus rinbou | reverse complement strand
TATTATTATTATTATTATTATTATTATTATTATTATTATTTTAACACGATGATTCCAAAGCAGGTTGATAAAGGTCACGTGATTCATGATTGACACTTTTCACAATCCTAGTTAAGTGTACTCAAACAGGCGGAACAGCAGTTTCTGCTATATCCTAATAAGGACATGCTCAGATTTTGGTTATAAGCTGCTTTCGATCCAAAACACAAAATATCAAATACTAAGAAAATTTCTTTACAAGATACAAGGCCCTGTACTTTGGGAGAGGTGACATTTTGATCAGCAAAAAAACTATCTCGGAGTGTTTTTACAACAATTCGACATGGCTTTGTCATGAATTTTCTACATCAGTATCAGCAAATATAAACGGTTACCCTTCTGGCATATCCTTGCTAGTTACTGAAAAAAATTGATGACAAAGCAGCCTTGGGATTTTCCGCCATGTTGTGTACTCAAATACTTCCTTTTTAAAAAATATATATAAACGATATATTTAAACATGCAAATATTATAATACTTGTAGTATTTATTTAAACTTCATGATACTATAGACATTCTGTATTTTACTAAACAGATAATATATGTCTTGTAGTCCATAAAAAACTTGTTACAAACCACAAAATTGAACATTGTCAACTCTGATGGAATTGAGTTGCAAATATAGATTTAGAAAGGTGTTATTAACCGCTGCTCTTGCTTCATGTGTCTCCAGATTCTTCGCTGAAAGCAGATGAGAGGGGAGAAAGATGGGAGATAATGAAAACACGACGTTTGCAAGTAGCCTCCTTTCTGAGCGCAGTTCTGCATTAGCTAGCTTCGAAGTATTTCTAGCTGTGATCACCCTGATAGCTTCAGTAGTTGGAAATGCCTTTGTAGTTTACTGTATTCACAAGTTCCCAGGCCTTAACACTGTGACCAATATATTGATAGAGAATCTGGCTATTACCGATATATGCATGGCTCTGCTTCATATGCCCTTCTGGGTGACCACTCTACACCGCGGAAAATGGGTGTTTGGTGAGAGCATGTGTCAGATAGCTGGCTCCACTCTCCTGATGTTTGGAACCGCGTCGCTCACCACCCTTGCAATAATCGCTTTGAACAGATATCTGAAAGTTGTAAAACGGCATCTCTATGGAAAACTGTTCGCAGAGAGGAAATCGACAAGAATGCTTTGCGTGGCATCGTGGTTGTTCGCGGCGTTTGTCACCACTCCTCCGCTATACGGATGGGGTGGAGTGGAATTTGTTGAGAAGTTTGGGGACTGTGCCCTGGCTTGGAAAATAGACCACATTGCGTACATCCTCATTCTTCTCATTGCTGCAATTTGTATCCCAACAGTCATGATTTTCTACGCCTACATTCAAATTTACAGACTTGTGCGAAGCAATAGGCAGCGACTGGAGAGTCATTATCAACCCGGAGGTCCGCTGTCTCTCAACAGAACTGCACAGATGGCTCGCAATAGTTCGCAGAACAAAGTTCTCGTCACCTCCTTTGTTGTGGTGTGTGTCTACCTAGTGTGTTGGACACCCATCTGCATTGTAGGACTCTCGGGGGTGGCAGGGGTTGGACAGAGCAGAGCATTCTCTATGATTGCAATCTATCTGATGTTTGCCAGCAGTTTTGCAAATCCCATCGTGTATGGAATCCTGAATCCTCGATTTAAAGAAGCGTTTGCAGAAAGCTTCAAGTGTTTCAGGCGCAGAGACAATGACGGTACAGCAGGACAGTTGCCGGCCTTGGTGTATAACAGCAAACCAAGTTCATGATACTAACGTCCGACCATTTGATAGGGCGTCTGCGTCTGCGTTTGTCTCTGCATGGGGAGGAGATTAACGGTTGAAGAAATCTGGCAAAAACAACTGCAGTAAAACAAACAAACAAACAAACAAAAACAGAGAAGAAAAAGCAAAAAAGTTGAAAATAAATCATTCCTCCATCTCTTCCTTACCCCCACGATGTGACTGAACACACTTTTGTGGCAATATTCTTCGGATTTTAGTTTCCCGTCTAAAGTATTATTTAACTATACGGGTGAAGGAATCTGCTTCATATAAAGAGATATAATTGTAGTCAGAAAACCACTGTCCTTGGCGTCCCTAAAGAGAACTTTGTGGGCAGTTTTATGTGCATGAAAACAAATTTAAAAAATCCTTTTTAAATATTTATTAAAATAGACTAGGAGGCGTTTGGAAATCAAATTGTCGACGATGTTATTATTCTCACCATACGAGTTCTCATCGTTTGTGTTATTCTAAAATAGTTGAAAAATGAAAGGTTCATGTTTGTCACTTGGGCAAAATGTAGAACATATTTCAAACCGTCCGATCAGCTTTGCATTTCCTAAGGTTATTTTTCAAGTCTAATGTCGATCGTGCATGTGATCTTCACAAAGATCCGGTAATTGTTCTTGTTTGTTCAAGTAGTCGCTGCTTTTTAAAAGTCGCGTATGCTATTCTGTTTACTTTGCTTAAAACTATACGGAAGGAAATGTTCACCATCAATTGACCGTAATAAAAAAGATGATGGCTGTTCATTTAACCACAATACCTTGCTAACCTAACAGAACGAATAGGCACTGAGAAAGCCATATATTTTTTGCGAAATTCATCCCTGTACAAAACACATTGTAACTGATGCTAGGTTTGAAGTTTTTAGGACCTTTCAGTGCATTTTTATGAGTGTTTTTAGGGTTTTCGTGCACTAAGAATTATGGGTAAATGTACCAGTCCGCAGTCGCCATATTTTTTATTATGGTCAATTCAGCATTCAGCGTTGCAGAACTGAACCTAGCCTGCGTGCAGCCGGCCGGCCGCGAGGATGTCTGAAACCCTAAACCAGGGGTTCAGTTTGTTTAAACTGAACCGTACTATACTATAGTAGTCTATACTACACCGGAGGCGTTCGGCTTGGCAGCCAGTCAAGGATGTAGGCGCGTGTGACGAATGTTTGACCAACTGACGTCAATTCAAAAAGATCGGATTACAGAAGCATTTTAGATTTTATGTCGTGCCAATATTTGCTTTTTAAAACATTTTCTGTATTTTAAAACTGAGCACTGTGAAGACTCAAGATTATTGTTTCTTTATATTATTGTTAAAATACAACAAAGGTCCATTTTGAGACAAAGGAGCCATAAATGCGATATCAATATAAATTTGTCACCTTTGAAAAAGAAACAACAATGGTCGGGTTTTAATTGTTCATTTCCTGTTGGAAGAACTCCCGCAGTTATTCCAAGACGGCACGACTTCATTTGTTTAATACCAGTCTCTAAATTTCAGCACGTACCGCTTCAAAAATCGAAAACCTATATTTTTTTATGATGTAAAGCATTGTCGTGTTCGTTGCCCCGTACCCGTACATATCGCATAGCGCGAATGTTCTTCATTACAAATAGATGACCTTTTCACCGACGGATGTAGTGCTTCACTATCCGGCTTTCAAAACTGAGTTTTTACCAACGTACTTGCAACATTGACTACCTGAAAAACTGAAATCTTTACACATCTAATGTCTCTAATATTTATGCGAATCCTTTTAGAAAATAAAAGTTGCACGCAAGGACATTTTTGTCAGCTGTCAAAAAAGAACTAATCATTTAAATTGATTATATGCTTTTTAACACTTCCGCTGACAGCTAATGCTTTTAGTTTTAAAACTTGTTTTTAAAATATATATTATGCATTATAGTAGTTATCCTCAAAAATATATCACAACATTTGCCGCGAAATGAAATCGACTCAAATCAAGTCTGTAAAGTCTGGCTTTTCCTATCGTATTTCAGCAGTCTGTTTCAACAGCTCCGATCAGTTGGTTTTTGAATCCCCACAGTTGACTAATCTCAATCATCAAACTCGTCGTCGATATCGCTGAACGTGTCTGTTATTTCTAGCTCTGCAAAGTTGTTGACTCTCTTGAGCTCAGGCCAGCTAGCAGTTTTGTTTCTGCTGAGTGCGTCCAGCCCTTCAAAAAGTTTATCACAGTTACCCTCCGAATATAGTTTGGGTACTGAGAGCGAACGATTTGCAATAACATATAAACATTCTGAGGACGCCCTCGGGGCAATATCTTCAGTGGACTCGTTGTCGTATTCATCGTCATCAATTTTCCCTAAAACTATTGATGTTTCGCGTGTTTTAACAATTCCATGGCCAAAGTGACCTGTACGCACTGGGAAATTGTTGTTTAACTCTCCTCTGTATGCGCGCCCTAGGTCGATACAGTTCGTTATAGCTTCAGATATCTTAACTGAAGGTACCAGACTCGGACAACTGCAGTACTTGCCTTGCAAGAAAGCGTCTGATAATGTCTTTTTGGGTCCAAAGTCTTCTGTAAACGAGAGCCCCGAGGTGAGTCTGATGTCGGTAGACGCCATTTGAAGTCTGTTCAGGGGCAGGAGAAAGGAATGGTGTCTCGGATGGAAACTGGTACACAAACTGATGACGCAGGATTTGTGCAGTGATCCTAAACAAGACTGTTTCTACTTCAGAGCGTTAAACCAACTGCGTGGTTTTCATTCAAATACTAACAACAATCCTCTTGCCGTCTCAGCACCAACTCAACACGATCAACGTCAGTAACCTTAGATCGACCGACCAGATCAGAATTAAGAAGCTGTAGAACCTGATTCGATTGTGTGCACTAACCATCTCTGCCAATCAGCGTGCTCGGATCCTTGCATCAAGTCACGAGTTCCCTATCGCAGACACAAATAAGCTAGCTGGCGACATAAACGTAAAACCAACAAACTGAACTGATAAGTGACCATAACTCATAAGTTAGTGGAATCTGAAAAGATAAACATATAAATATTTTTATTATAGAAAAATGAAAAATGAAGACGCGATAACCTTACGAACTTCTAAACTTATTCTGGATTGGAATAGTTGTTAGTCACTCAGGCAAGACAAAAAGCCGTGCGCTTAAGCACTTTTAAAAAATAATCAAAACAGGAAATTATACACGAAAGCACTGCGTAGGTCGTTAATATTTCGGCCATTTTGTTAGGTCACGAGTCACGAGTACGGCTGTTTTTAGATAAATTCTAGAATTGTATAACTGTATCATGTCCATTGCTCGTTGATTCTAGTCATTTTCTAAAACAATCGATGCATCAGTGTCGAGCAATAATTCCAATTCAATTTATAATCCCCAGAAATGTAGAATTAACAAATTAAAACTACTGATCCCTATATTCGGAAATAAAATACATTATTCAAATATTATTCAAACGCTTCACACACAATTTAATACCGATTCATTCCGGTTACAAAATGTCACTTTGCCTTCTCTTTCCCTAACTTCGACTGATGTTATGTAAGGAGGGGCAATAACTACGTAATATAACGAATAAAATGAATAACCTTAAAAACTTAATGAAGAACGGACAATAGGCGCAATTGTCTTCAATGGAAACCATTCAAAACTTCTTTCCTGATACGTCTTTCGGTTTATGGTACTTGGAGTAATCGGAGATTAATCAAGTGTATTGAATTTTAGCTAGCGTGCACAAGAGGTGCTTTGTGAGGAGCAAATGCTTAATATATACAGGTACACGAATATATTATATTATATATAAATCCAAGTGTTTCTGGTTCCTATACTTGCCAGATATTTTAGTAACTTTAATCCTGTTACATGTCTTATTAACAGGAACAAAACTTACGGATCAAAACTTGTATTTAGTTGAATTGTTGCTGCCGAGCGAAGCGAGGCGGCAACCCCACTTGAGTTCTCATCGAGAATGGAACTGTCGCGATCCACTGTTTTTGTAGATTCAATGACGTCATTAGTCATTCACAGCGCAAAATGATTCGTGGTTACGGTTGATGTCACCGAACGTCTTTTCGAAGCACGAGGTATGGAGGTTAGGTAATTTCTTTTGGTGTTAGTTCTGGATATTCTTCAGCAGAGAAAGGTAATTGTAAACTTTAATTCATGACAGATAACGCTGTACTTGCATGTGTACTTGCATCAGGGTGACACGCGCTTTAGTGTCGATTCTAGGGGAACATTGCAGGATTGATTTATCATCACGCAGAACTCATGGGATTCAAAGATGATCGACCAAACTGTTATCAAAGGCGACTCGATGCATCGTAATGCACTTGCTGATGGCCGAATTCCCGATCAAGTAACACTCTCGCTTGATGATCTACGAGTTGCAGTGAGCTGGGCCCGTAGATTGTGTACATTTCTGTAAATTTCAGTCTTTTTCATATTCTGACTTGTCTGAATTTCATTTCTATGTTTATGTCATTAAACCTTAGATTATTTTAAATTGGTATTTATTTTGTGCCAAAACCAGACCGGACTATATTTATTATCAAAATACGCTTTGCTGGATATCAGATACGTTTAGTGCAAGCTATTTCCGATATCCAGTACCAACATTTTTGTATTAATTATTTTGATAGTATATGTAAATATGTAGAAATCAATGGTACAAATAAACTTTGTTGTTGTTGTTGTTGTCATATAAATAATGTACATCTCTCTTTCCAGCAGTGTGCATTATATTCTTGGTAGGGTTTTCATATGAGAATCAGATAACTTCTAAATCTTCAACTAAACACATCAGTATCATTCAGTATCATAGCAAGTTTAGTCAAAGTTTTCGAGATCTCATTCTTGTGTCGGTAGGGTTTATGCAATTAGTACACAACCTACCAATTAGTTCCAATTAATTTATTAACGGAATGGAAACATAATTGTTCCAAACGAAAATCCGCCATTTTGGCCACCATGTTGGATATTTTATTTTTTTTTTAGTTTTTGCTAGTTTTCTAAAATATTATTAAAATACGGAAATAATAATAAAACAATATTTTAGACGCTAAAACTATGAAATAAGAATATGAAAACAAAAAATTTCGCTTTTAGAGTCATTTTCGACAACTTTTGTAATTCTGAAACTAAATTGCATACTTTTATCTGATGACATCATCAGTGCAGCGCGCTGATGTCATCTAACCAGCATCAAAACACTTGCATATTATCTGGCTACAGTTGCTATATAGTCTTTGGTGATTGGATGAACGGCAAAATTTTGAGGTCAGAAAATCCTTGGTGTGTCAATTACTATTAATAATTACCGAGTCTTTACATTTTAGTTTACTTTT
Organism: Epizoanthus rinbou; assembly: GCA_025505405.1. Lineage (NCBI taxonomy): Eukaryota > Metazoa > Cnidaria > Anthozoa > Zoantharia > Epizoanthidae > Epizoanthus > Epizoanthus rinbou. The sequence goes on along the minus strand of JANVCH010126618.1, from coordinate 6,095 downwards.
CTACCAAATATTACATTAATAGGTATGATAATAAGAAAGTTTATTGATTGAACAGATTCAAAACGTTAGTTGTCCGAAGTTTCAGAAATTTCTATTTTGAATTCGGCATATGCGATATATTATTATTTGAATTACAGGTATGTTAATTATGTTAACTGAAGTCATAACAATGGACAGAGGTTATTTATTGAGAGCTTCACGTTTGCGCAGATCTCAGCAAGGGTAAGGAATCATTCAACATTTGCTTACCTTGTTTGTCCAGCAGAAAGCATCTCTGTCTGGAAACTCATCGAGTCCAAGATATCACGGATGACCATCTCACTGCGGCTGCTCAATGTCTTGGACTGTTGAAGAACTTCGTACTTTACGTCGATAAGTTCCACCAGTAGATTGACTTTGACGGCGCTGTGATGAAGTTTGATGAGCACCTCCATGTCTGGCTGTGGATCTCTCAGAATATCCTCCAGCAAATCAAGAAGAATTGAAGGATACCGAAGGCAATTAGCAATTTCATCACAATCTTCGGACTCTAAACGTGGAGCAGTGTTCTCACAAAATCGAGAGGAGCTTAAAGCACTTTTCCAAGTTCTCCAGATCCTGTCTTTAATTTCGTTGATTTTCTCTCTGGTTTTCGCCATTTCTTTCAGTACAACTATGTGATTTCTTAGCACAGCTGCATAGCTAGGATACTGTGTGTTTCTTTTGACATCAGATATAAAGCAGTGGTGATAGTTTGACGTGTACAACAGTACATTGACATTCATGGGAAATCTTAAACTTCTAAGAAGCTGATAAGGAAGAGGTTGAGTATTGCCAATTCTTGTCATCTCTTTCACGGCCACGTTCACAGTATCTATATTCCTTGTTGTAATCTTAGCTATGACGCTGTAGCGAAAGCTGAAGAAAACAGGAGCCGAACAAACAGAGCATTGTTTGAGCTGAATGTGTTGTGGAACATTCGGATCTGAGCCGCTGAAGGTTGTGTTCATCCATCTGTCCAGAGATGAAACTTCAATTACATGTCCACAGTCAAATAGTTGAATGAACTTGATGTTATTATTTCTCTCACTCCCAGAGACAATAGCTGCCAACTGTCTTGGATTACAGACTCGACAGAGCGTTGGGCACATCTCGCCACAGAGACCAATACAGGGGTGTCCGCACCTAAGGAGCTTTGGGCATGGAGCATCACAAGAAGACTTACTACAGTGCTCGCTACACAGATTGTTACACTGGCTATGAGGGCAGGACCAGGCACAAGGTAGTTGGCATGGCTCACATGGCTCGTAACACTGTCTGCGGCATCTCCCGTGTGCGCATGCGCGTTCACATGGTTTGGTACAAGGCGGACATGGCTCATTGCAGGGTGCTCTGCAGCGATGAGAACACACTAAAGTGCGACCACAGGGAAGCCGGCATTTCTCGTGACTTCCAACCTCTTGACACCGTGCACACTTGCCGCTACATGTGTGCCCACAAGGAAGCTTTGCTACACAGGCAGCCGGGCATGGTATGCTTTGAGACAGCTGGAAGCACTCGACTTTAACTGAATGGCCACACCGTAAATTCGTTACTACCTTAACGCGGCATTGGTACTGGGAGCACGACACTCCGCACTGGCCTGGACAAGTGTGTCGACACGGCAGTCGACGCTGGCACTTTTGTCTACAGATGGCACTGTCTACTTCGATGCATGGAATGCCTTTTTTCACCTTGTGGCCACACGGGAACTGCTTCTTTACACGTACTTTGCATTTGGAAGGATCGCATGGTTCACGACACAAACGCTGGCAGACATGGTCACATGGCAAAGTCCTAGAAATAGATGAAAAAATGTGTTTCATACTATATTTAGAACTTTTAGACTGTTGCTATCTTTGTAATATATATTTTAAAGCTATACATGTAGTAATGCATCGTAATTCAGTTTTTAAACTGCAAAAAGGGAATTATTATTAACCTAGGTCTATCTTTCAAACTAAACCTGGTAACGAAAGGCAATACTAATTAATGAGCGATTTCCATTCCTTATAAGATACAATTATTTTCAGAATATTTATTTTAATTATGAAAACACCTCATATACTTGTATACACTGCTTGGATGTTCAGTGTTCAGTTCTATCTTCAGTTGCTTCTGATGACGGTCGCAGAAGGCGTCCGAAAATTGAGAGAAGAAGTTTTTAAACGATAATTTAAAACATCGCTTTAACTTCTTACCAGATCAGTCTCAATGTACACCGATTGCTCAAACAGTTACTTTTATAATAAAAGTGTGTTGTATCTGACATATTCAAAAATTTGATTGATATATGTTGTGTTTTTACTATATCAGTTTTCGGCAGCCGTCTGCTACTCTCGAGTAAATAAAAACTGAAAATGAATAAAAATGTATATGGAAAACGCAAGCACGCCTGTGCAAAGAACGGGTCCTTTACTTGCTTTCCTTCGTGTTGAACAATAGTTTTTCGGGTATGAAATCACAGAGTACCATCAAGTGTTTGAGTGCGCAATACATTTACCAGTCAGCGCATGCGCATTTATCGCAGAGTTATTAATGGAGCAATTGGAGGAAGAAACCTTAACCAGCTGCCCAACACACCAAGATGGTGGCGGTGGTACGTTGATGACTCCAACGCGTGTCTGAAACACGCCGAGGTCAATGTTTTCCACCAGCACCTGAACTCAATAACCCACTCACACATTCAATTCACTTTGGAGATGCCACAAACATAAACCGGGAAGCCAACCACAACTTTTCTCGACACCGGTAACACAGTCCTGGACGGGCGAGTGGAGGTAATTGTACACCGTAAGACCACACACAAACAAGTATTTGTCATTCGACTTCCACAGTATCGCAATACAAAAAGGGCTGTTGTGAAAACACTTATCGACCGTGACAACATTCTTGAGAGTGCGTGACCAAACGGAGCAAACCTTTGCCCTTATCCCTTATGTTGAGGGTGTGTCAGAATAGATTCGGCAAGTTCTAAACAAAGAAATGTCAGCACTGCGCTTTGACCTGTTAAAACGCTGGCCCAGCTGTTCAAGAAACCTAAAGACCGATTACAAAAAATATTAAGTCACAGGCATTGTAAAGAGGAGCCCTCTGTATACGCTTACAGTATTACGTTAAAATAAACAATAGCTAAAAATATTAGATATAAATAATGTAGTATTTACTATTTAAAAACTAAAACTATTTTAAAAAAGATGAGTTTATTTTATTAAATTCCTTATTAAAGGAATCCTGAAGTGTAAAACACTTTACGGGCAAAATAAAAGAACTTGTTATACTCAATTATTCTGTAGATTTTTCAAGTCTATAACCATCATACCCCCTATTTTTCCTTCTCGACAGTCATATGGACCCGCCATCTTGGAGTATGACGTCAGTGAGTTGCCGCTCCCAGGCCACAGGCGGTCAACAGTCAAAAACAAATATGGCGCAGGGTCTGGGAACGACAACTCACTGACGTCTTTTCTTGAAAAGGAGTCACCGACATATGATTCAATCTTACTGTTGGTATAAAATGGATCGATGATAGCTCGTTGATTAAAATTGAAAAACCCCTTGGCGATGGCTAATAAAACTGTGTTATTACATGGCAAGATAGATTTCCTGGTCTGTAACTAAATGTCCGCGTTGTGATTGGCTGAAATCTTGGTCTGTATTTCACCGTACAGACCCCTACGGGCTTGTTGACCCTCAACTCGATTGTTTGTTTTGCAAACATTCCACAAGCAATTGGCCGTTCTGTACTGGAGAACATTTTTACCTCGGTCTTTCGCCCAGACCTCGCTTCCACTCGGCCTGACTGTACAGTCAAGATCTTGGGTAAACTATTCTGATGTAAGGACCTCAGGTGTTTGTATTGTATTGTAACTGAGCCGTCTTAAGTTTAGCGCGTTTGCAAAGATGGGGGATCACTTATTGTATTAGTTTGTTCTACTGTTCCCCCCAAGAGCTGGTTAAATCTTTAAATGTTTCAAAAAAGGGAAGATTAAAATAGTGAGGAAAGTATTGCGTTTCTCCAACTGTGGATCAATATATAGGCAAACTAGAGATTATTGTACAGCAGGAAACATTCACAGGTTGTTGAAACCAAGTTGCAAGTGAATCTTTACAAGCAAAGACATTTTATTACTGAGTATTATCGTTTACGAATTTTGTACATTTTTGGCGGTAGTGGAGATGGCGGTGGTGGTGATGTTGGCAGTACTGGTGGTAGTTCTGATGGTGGTGGTGATGATGATGGTGATGATGAAGATGATGATGGTCATGATGACGATGATGGTGGTGGATTACGGTGATAATGATGATGATGATGGTGATGGTGATGATGATGATGATGATGATGATGATGATGATGGTGGTGGTGGTAGTGGTGGAGATTATGAAGATGATGATCTGATGATGGTCATGATTCCAATGATTCAAACTGGTTCCAATTGCAACCACATTGCTTATTTTATATTTGTTTCATCCAGCTTTTTCAACTTTATCCCGCGATTGGATGAAGAGAAGTTGCAGCCTCCCTCAGACTGTCACGAAATAGCTCCACAAGTGAAACGTGGTGGACCGGACTTCAGACTTTTTCGCTGAGTGCATTGAAACTTTGTTAATCCTAACTAAACTTAATCCAATCTCAATGTAGCACAACAAGAGATAATAAAAGCACATGCAAATAAGCTTTGAGTTCTTCTTGATCTGTGTGTTTTGCAGAAGTCAATGTAGGACAACAGAAGGTCCACTTGATATTGTGGGGGATGAGCACATGGTTTGAATTATAAACTTGAATAGCCCAATCAACTTGACAGTAACTTTGCAAAATGACTTCAGGAATAAAGAAGAGTGGCCAAAATATTTTCGAGAAGAGATAACTAAAAAGTATCAAAGGGGTGGATCAATTGATCGTATTCTGGAATAGGAATACATTAGCCTGCAAAACAGCCCCCTTTTTTTGCCAGAAAATCCGAAAATCGGTTCGTGGTCAAAAAGTGGGAGATTGGGGAGAGGAATAAGCCGCACAGCCGGGGAAAAGGAGGAGTGGGTTTCCCCCAGCCCGGCGTGCAGCGTCTTCCTCTCCACAATCTCCCACTTTTCGACCACGAACCGATTTTCAGATTTTCTGGCAAAGAAAGGGGCTGTTTTGCAGTCTACGAGTACATGTATACACTCGGGACCATTTCAAAATCTGTTCTACAGTATAAACTCTAAGCAATAAAATGAATATACCGAAATATGAATTAGCGTGAGTTGTTTTCGTAAATTTCTAAACAAGGAATTACATGATCAGTTGAACAGACCAAAGTTTTTTTCCCACATATATATATATATTCTTATTCCGGAATATAGTCAATGAATGAATGAATGAATGAATGAATGAATGAATGAACCCTTATTTAAACAGGGTTGCCCCTTCAGCTTACAAAAAACTGCTATCAATGGGGCCCCTAAATATACCAAAGATATTAAAATTACAATAAGTTAAAAAACGGTCTATTTACAAAAGCTAGTGATTTATTTACATTTTACATTATATCTTTACTTAGTTGCTGACCACCATTACCGGGAACTCACTGGAAGTTAGCCTCCGATTCGCCAGCCTCGGATTCGGAATCCGAGGCTGGGTGGAAGATAGCCTCCGATTCAAAAAAGTTTCGTATTTTACATAGAATCGCATAGTATAGATGAATCTCGCGCGCTGATTGGCTGAAACCGAACAAAGGACAGTGCGATTTTTCATCGAATCTGCACTAGTGCGTATTCAGCTTTTCGCTGCACTCGACTCGCGCAACCAAGCGGTCGTCCAGTGCCTGGCCCGACAGCAATTACATTTGTTTTTGTACCTGACTGAACACATTTGAAAACAGCATTTAAGACTGAGTCAACGTTTGAAAAACATTCATAAGAAATTGGTTTATTTGTTTCAACTTCCTTTTTCGGTATACATGTAACTCTCAGATCATTTTTAATATTAAATATTGTGTCGATCGCGGCAAAAGACCTACAAAACTTCGAGTTAAAAATTTAACTTTCTTGAACGACTGAAAAGGCTTTTAACAATGAAAAGCACACTGAAGCAACGT